>JACEEZ010002160.1:15000-22500 GCA_016584305.1 Chionoecetes opilio
GGTGTGTCCTTCACGCTGGCAGTATGTGCTTGTGAGGGTCGGTTTTCCTGACGCAGTTACAGCCGCGTGGGTTGAGTCAGGAGCATCCTCATCAATGGTGGGTAACGTCACAGCGACGCTAGAGGCAGTCATATGTACATCACCATTCTTTTCTTCCACTTTGGATTTTAATTTAAGAACAAAATCGTGGAGTTCTTCAGCGGGTGTGTAGTTTAATGACAAACTGCTCCTTCGACATTTCCCCTTTAGCAAGATCATGTACACAAAAAACTCCAGTAACTTGCAAAACATCGGATAATTGCATGGTGTCTCCGTGAGTCCACCCATTTTCTTTGAAGTATTTAACAAAGTCAGCAGATATTCTGTTTGCGTCTACCTCACCATCAAAAAGGTCCTTCGAGGCAGCGCTACCGTGCAATAGTTCTACCGCTAAATTGACACCTGTGACAAAGCTGTGTTTTTCATGTTTTTCCAAATGTTTCAAGAAAGTTTGACCGAAAAGCCTGATAATCTTTGTTCGTTGTGGCTTGGAAAAAAAGCGCTGGCTTAATTAAATGGAACTCGTGAACCGGGCCCTGTAGGGTGAGCGATAAAGATTTTTGATCTCCTTCATCCAAAAAAGGGTTTTTTCAGACATTTCAAAAAGGGAAAATATAATCCCGGGCAGTAGAGTTTGGTCAGTACCCAGAATTCGCAAATTGCTGCGTTTGTGGGAAAACTTAAAGTAATGTCCGACCTTTTCATTTTCCTATTTGCGGGCAAAATAAACCTTATCGAGTAGTCAACAATATTTTGTACTTTTTTGACCAGTCACCCTTTTTTTAAATGATCCGCTTTCAAAACCTGAAATTTTCCCCGAGCTTCAAAACAGAATGGCAAACCAGCAGACGAAGGCAACGGCTCGGTGACATCACATTACCTTGCCCCCAGGCCAGCCCTATACAATACAGGGAGATGAGAAAAAAATATATACTTGAAAAATTTTTGGGTGTTTCAGATATTTTTTTGTTCCATAGGCTATCCCGCATTCTGTAGGGGTGAGCAAAAAAAACGTCCTTTGCAGGAAGCTTAGCCCCCCATTTCCGACTTTTTGGCCGGGTTTATGTGTGTGCCGCCGGAAGAGGCGGGTGAGAGGCGCGCGGAAAGACAATGGCTTCACACGCGCGGCTCTCACCCGCCTCTCACCTTCGCTGCACACAATAACCTGGCCAATGGGTCGAAATGGTGCTAAGCTCTCTGGAAAGGCACAGCTTTCTTGCTGCAATCATACAGGATGCAAGTATATCCCATATCGCACAAAAGATTATCGAAACCCCAAAAAATCTTCATGTACTATTTTTTCTCAGTCTCCCCCGTTTTGTTTGGTTGGGCTGGGGGGCAAGGGGAATGTACGTCACCAGCAAGTTTTGTGCCAGGCTGGAATGGAGTTGTTTTTTTTTTTTTCCCCCCCTTTTTTTCAAAAAATTTTTTAGGGAAATAAGGGGGGGAAATAATTTTTTTGTGGATTAGGGATTTAACATAAAAATTTCAAGGAAAAAAAAGGTCTGGGGGCGATTTTCTTTAAATAGCTCCAAACGGCCTGAGGAAGAGTCTGGGAGGGGTGCCAGAAGTACCCCGGGATGGATGGTTTTGTGGGGCCCATTGTATTTGTATTTGAAGTTAGTTGAGGGGCTTAGGGTTATGTGGTTGAGTAAAACTGGAGAACTCGTAGGTGGGACTTCCACTTTTAAAGTACAGTTTTTTCCTTGTCGAAGGTTTAACTCACCCTCACAGTCACTACTTTCTAGTCAGAGGGTGAGATTTTCTGTTTTAACAAAGTTTACAAAAATTTTTCTTGAAAATTCACGCTCAGTTCTGACCAGGTTTCCCCTTAGATCCATAAATTTAAATGAAATTTTATTAGTATTTTGTTTTATTAAAATAAAGTGCATCACCCCTCCGGTGCTTTTAGGCAGTTTTTGAAAAAAAAGAGATGAATTTGTAGATATAAAGAGTGATATGGGAACGAATATTATAGAGAATTACAAAAATTTTTTCACAGTGGTAAAATATAAAACATCTTTAAAAAAATGACAAATACTTCACACGGTAGATAGCAATAAAAGTGAAAAGATTTCATTTCACCGCAATTATTTTGTAAAAACAAATAAGTAATTAATTAAGTATATTTTGTAGTGTCATAGATATGTTTTCTCCAAAAATATGTAAAGTCTCGGGCAAGCCACTCAATAAACCGGTTTCCCTTTAAGGGGCTCCACGTAGCTAGCCGGGACAGCAGGAGGAAGCAGGTTGATTTATGCGGGGGAATAATCGTCCTCTTGGGCCGTCCCACAATAGCAGTTTTCGTCCTTTTCCCCCTTTGGTAAGTAACCGTCCTTTTGTAGCCTTGGGGCTGGATTTTCTAGGGCTGCAAGTAGTTTTGTCTCTCCACAGATATTATTCTTTTTGGTTTATAAAATTGTTTAAAAGTATGAATATACGTGGAATGAGCAGTGGTTGCTTAAGGGCAGAGATGCTGATTCACGGGATTCACCGGGGGGTTCGACGACAGCAAAAACAAACTTCCTCCCACTCTCTTGACTTCAGCTTTTCTATCAAGCTTTGTTCACTTGTTCAGTGTTGTTTCACATTATATCGTCTGTTTCCCCTCTCCTCACTTCTCTTTAATTATATATAGGTACTTATCCCACCGCTGCCACCATTATTATGTAACCCTTTTTTATCCCTTTTTGTTTAAGGGGAACTGGGTTCAATCCATTACATACAGGTCTATGACCTGTAAGGATTTATTGGGCCCAAAGGGGTGGTATGGGTAATAAAAAAATAGTCGAACGGTTTCTTTTAGGCTTGTTAATATATAAGTACCAGTAACGAGAAATACAATATACAGTTATGTAAAATATGTACAATGTGAGGAAAAGCGACTAGTCACGGGTTCCATAGGCTAAGGAACGTAAGTCTTAAAGTAATCGTCCCGACCATTTCAGCATTCCTGATTTGATGTAGTTAGAGTATAGCCATTATCGAGTGTATCAACAATATGTTGTCACTTCTTGCATCCAGTCGCCCTTTTTTAATAATCCGCAATCAAAATCTGTAAATTCCCCCGAGCTTCGAAAACGCTCATGGCAACTGGCAGAAGATGCGCCACGGCTCGGTGACGTACAAAAGGGGGGCTCCTCTTCCCCCGCTGCTGTGTGTGTGTGGAGTATTTTTTTTGTGTGTGTGTAGTAGTGTTTGTGTTTGTGTGTAGTAGTGTTTGTGTGTGTGTGTGTGTGTTTGTGTGTGTGTGCGTAGTAGTGTTTTTTGTGTGTGTGTGTGTGCGTAGTAGTGTGTGTGTGTAGTAGTGTTTTTTGTGGTGTAGTAGTGTTTGTGTGTGTGTAGTACTGTGTGTGTGTGTGTAGTAGTGTTTGTGTGTGTGTGTAAGTAGTGTTTGTGTGTGTGTAGTAGTGTTTTTGTGTGTGTGTGTGTGTATAGTGTTGTGTTTTTGTGTGTGCGTAGTAGTGTTTTGTGTGTGTGTTGTGTATTAGTAGTGTTTGTGGGGTGTGCATGCGTGTTTTGTGTGTGGGGTAGTAATGGGGTTTTGTTGTGTGTAGTAGTGTTTGTGTTTGTGGGTGCGTAGTAGTGTTTGTGTGTGTGTGTGTGGTGTGTGTGTGTGTGGTTGTGTTGTGTGTGTGTGTGTGTTTTGTGTGTGTGTGGTGTGCGTAGTAGTGTGTGTTAGTGTTTGTGTGTGTAGTAGTGTTGTGTGTTGTATGTGTTTGTGTGTGGGGTGTAGTAGTGTTTGTGTGTGTGTGTGTGTAGTAGTGTTTGGTGTGTGTGTAGTAGTGTGTGTGTGTGGTGTGTAGTATTTTTTGTTTTGTGTGTGTAGTGTTTGTGTGCGTGTAGTAGTGTTTGTGTGTGTGGTGTAGAAGTGTTTGTGTGTGTGTAGTAGTGTTGAAACCCCAGCAGGTGCTACCCCACTATAGGGTTGGTACAAGTTTGTTTTTTGNCCAAAACCGGTAATTCCCGAAGACCCATTCAAAACCGTAAATCCCCGACTCTCAAACAGAACTGGCGACCAGCAGACGACGGACAAGGGCTCGGGACATCACATTACCTTGCCCCCAGGCCAGCCCTATACAAATACAGGAGACGAGAAAAAATATAGTACTTGAAGAATTTTGGGGTGTTTCAGATATATTTTTTGTTCCATATGGCATATACCTGCATTCTGTATGGGTGCAGCAAGAAAACTGTGCCTTTGCAGAGAGCTTAGCATCCATTTCCGACCTATTTGGCCAGGTTATGTGTGTGCAGCGCCGGTAAGAGGCGGGTGAGAGGCGCGCGGCAAGACAATGTGCTTCACACCGCGCGGCTCTCACCCGCCTCTCACCTTCGCTGCACACACATAACCTGGCCAAATAGGTCGGAAATGGGTGCTAAGCTCTCTGGAAAGGCACAGCTTTCTTGCTGCAATCATACAGGATGCAAGTATATGCCATATCGCACAAAAGATATATCAGAAACACCCAAAATTCTTCATGTACTATATTTTTTTCTCAGTCTCCCTGTATTTGTATAGGGCTGGTCTGGGAGGCAAGGTAATGTGACGTCACCAGCAAGTTTCGTGCCACGGCTGGAATGGAGTTGTTGTTTTTCCCGCGCTTTTTACAAAAGTCATGTTTTTAGGGAAATAAGGCGTGGAAATGAATTATTTTTTGTGGATTAGGTATTCAACATAATTATGCAAGGAAAAAATGGGTCTGGACGATTACTTTAATAGCTCCAGCGGCCTGAGGAAGAGTCTGGGCAGGGGTGCCAGAAGTACCGGCATCGGATGTGTTAGTGGGGCCCATTGTATTAGTATTTGAAGTTAGTTGAGGGGCTGTAGGGTTATGTGGTTGAGTTAACACTGGAGTAACTCGTAGGTGGTGACTTCCACTTCTTAATGTACGAGTTTTTTCCTCTGTCGAAGGTTTAACGTCACCCTCACAGTCACTACTTGCTACGTCAGAGGCTGAGATTGTCTGTTCTACACAAAGTTTAGCAAATTCTTCATTGAATAATTCACGCTCATGTTCTGACTCAGGTTTTCCCTTAGATTCCATAAATTGTAAGTGAAATAATTATTAGTATTATGTTCTAATTAAAATAAAGTGCTATCACCCATCTCCGGTGCTTTTAAGGCAGTTTAGAAAAATAAGAGATGAATATATGTATGTATATAATGAGTGATATGGGAAGCGAATATTATAGAGAATTACAAGAAATTATTTCACAGTGGTAAAATATAAAACATCTTAAATAACTGACAAATACTTCACACGGCTAGATAGCAATAAATGTGAAAATGATTTCATTTCACCGCTAATTATTGTGTAAAACAAATAACGTAATTAAAATCTAAGTATATTATGTAGTGTCAGCTAGATATGTTGTACTCACTAAAAATCATGTAAAGTCTGCGGTGCTAAGTCCACTCAATCATCCGGTTCCTTCAAGGGACGTCCACGTAGCTAGCCGGGACAGCAGGAGGAGCAGGTGTTGATTGATGCCGGGGGAAGTAATCGTCCTCTTGGTCCGTCCACACAATAGCAGTTATCGTCCTTGTCCTCTTGGTAAGTAATCCGTCCTTCGTAGCTCTTGGCGCTGGATTATCTAGGGCTGCAATGTAGTTTTGTCTCTCCACAGAGTAGTTATTCTTTTATGGTTGATAACTCTGTTATAAAAGTATGAATATACGTGTGAATGAGCAGTGGTTGCTATAAGGACAGAGATGCTGATTCACGGTATTCACCGCGAGGTCGTCTGACGACAGCAAAAACAATCTTCCTCCCACTCTCTTGACTTCAGCTTGTCTATCAAGCTTTGTTCACTTGTTCAGTGTTTGTTTCACAGTATATCGTCTGTTTCGCTCTCCTCACTTCTCGTTAATTATATATAGGTACTTATCCCACCGCTGCCACCATTATTATGTAACCCTTTTCTATCTTATTGTTTAAGGGTAACTGGGTTCAATCCATTAACATACAGCGTCTATGACCTGTAAGGATTGATTGCCAAGGTGTGGTATGGGTAATAAAAAGTAGTCGAACGGTTTCTTTTAGGCTTGTTAATATATAAGTACCAGTAACGAGAAATACAATATACAGTTATGTAAAATATGTACAATGTGAGGAATAGCGACTAGTCACGGGTTCCATAGGCTAAGGAACGTAAGTCTTAAAGTAATCGTCCAGACCATTTCAGCATTCCTGATTTGATGTAGTTAGAGTATAGCCATTATCGAGTGTATCAACAATATGTTGTCACTTCTTGCATCCAGTCAGCCGTTTTTTAATAATCCGCAATCAAAATCTGTAAATTCCCCGAGCTTCGAAAACGCTCATGGCAACTGGCAGACGATGCGCCACGGCTCGGTGACGTAGCAAAAGGGAGGCTCCTCTTCCCGCGCTGCTGTGTGTGTGTGTAGTAGTTTTTTTGTGTGTGTGTGTAGTAGTGTTTGTGTGTGTGTGTAGTAGTGTTTGTGTGTGTGTGTGTGTGTGTTTGTGTGTGTGTGCGTAGTAGTGTTTGTGTGTGTGTGTGTGTGCGTAGTAGTGTGTGTGTGTAGTAGTGTTTGTGTGTGTGTAGTAGTGTTTGTGTGTGTGTAGTACTGTGTGTGTGTGTGTAGTAGTGTTTGTGTGTGTGTGTAGTAGTGTTTGTGTGTGTGTAGTAGTGTTTGTGTGTGTGTGTGTGTAGTAGTGTTTGTGTTTGTGTGTGTGCGTAGTAGTGTTTGTGTGTGTGTGTGTGTATTAGTAGTGTTTGTGTGTGTGCATGCGTGTGTGTGTGTGTGTGTAGTAATGTTTGTGTGTGTGTGTGTAGTAGTGTTTGTGTTTGTGTGTGTGCGTAGTAGTGTTTGTGTGTGTGTGTGTGTGTGTGTGTGTGTGTGTGTGTGTGTGTGTGTGTGTGTGTGTGTGTGTGTGTGTGTGTGTGCGTAGTAGTGTGTGTGTTAGTAGTGTTTGTGTGTGTAGTAGTGTTTGTGTGTGTAGTAGTGTGTGTGTGTGTGTGTGTAGTAGTGTTTGTGTGTGTGTGTGTGTAGTAGTGTTTGTGTGTGTGTGTAGTAGTGTGTGTGTGTGTGTGTGTAGTAGTGTTTGTGTGTGTGTAGTAGTGTTTGTGTGCGTGTAGTAGTGTTTGTGTGTGTGTGTAGAAGTGTTTGTGTGTGTAGTAGTGTTGAACCTCAGCAGGCTCCGCTAACACCTGAACATATAGGGTTGGGCTCCCACCACAATCTGTTTCGTTTTCCTCATATACGCGAGCAGCGTCATTTAGTTCGGTCTCAGATTAAGCATCGTACTCTAGATCTATCACAGCGACAGATTCACTGTCTGACACCGAAGTACAATCGTTCATCATAACATTTGCCGACAGGTCTTACAGAGGCAGACGAGTGTTGTTTACATTGGAGCGTCCCTTTTGTGACGTCATCAATAACATGCGTAGCCCTGTTGGAGGGAAGACACTTTTTTTTCGCGCGCTTTTTAC
>JACEEZ010002160.1:27500-32792 GCA_016584305.1 Chionoecetes opilio
TGTGAAAGTCACTGTGTAGGAAGTATAACTATCATTGACTACTGAAAAATAGCTATAAATAGGGAAATGATCACTAATTGAGTTAAATATTATCCCACTTGTTAAATAATTATCAAAATTATTAGTCCAGATATGATCGAGAGAGAGAGAGAGAGAGAGAGAGAGAGAGAGAGAGAGAGAGAGAGAGAGAGAGAGAGAGAGAGAGAGAGAGAGAGAGAGAAAGAGAGAGAGAGAGAGAGATGGTGGGAGACGCAAACTAAACGTGAAACCACAAAAGGACGTGATCCTTATATGAGTCTTTATACTTTTATTCTAAAAAAAAAAATCCTTTATATTATATTTCTATTCATGCATCTATTTATTTTTTCCTATTGTTACTGTTCCAAAGTTTAACGTTCTTATCCTTAATAGTCCACATTCACGCCTGCGGCAGGAGTTGGTTCCACATCACCGAGATGTATATGAAGTTCGATCTTAACTGTTATACCAACCAGCCAAGGCAGCGCGCGGCGATGGTATCTCTGTCACTTAAACTCACCGAGGATTATTGTCTCTCCTTCTGGGTTTACATGCTCACCAACGTCGCCACGCAGACACATATTGGCGCCCTTAAGGTGAGGATGAGCGAAGTAACGACTGCTTATGGTTTGCTGTGGTGGGGATAACTGTAAATTGTCTGTAATACCAGAGCCATAAAGTGTGTTAAGGTCCCGGTACACAAATATTTTAGTTATCCATGAAAACATCAATCCTTTTTGAGAAGACATAGAGGAGAGCACCAAACATAACAAGGAGTAACTTGCTTGATTCATAATGTAGCATTGTGGCCTTCATTGTGCTTTCATGATTTACTGTATAAACAAGAAAAGTGGTACCAGCGCCCAACTTCCTCCCCGCACACGCCCGAAGCAACAGCTTCGACAACACCGCGACGAGGCTGTCAGGGAGGCGCGGGGGGAACCTGACGTGGCGGACCACCTCTTCACTCGCCAGGAACTGTCGTCGGCGAGGAAAAAAAGGACGCGACACAGCTGCAGGGACGGACAGCGGTGACATACTCCATGCTCGCTCATGCCGGGCCTGCCGGGGACGCCGCGCTGCTCGCCACGCTCAACGCGTCTTGGCTGGCAGGTCACCTGCCACCAGCGTGGAAAGAGGCCGATATTCAGCCCATCTCCAAGCCCAGGGAGCCCACCAAGCTCAGGTCTATCTCCCTCATCAGCTGCACGGCTAAAAACAGCCGAGAGAATGGTGCTCTCGCGACTGCAGTGGCGCGTGGGAGCCCTCCACCCTCACGTGTTTGGCTTCACCCGCGGCGTGGGCACAGCTGACAGCCTCCTCACCCTGCTGACTCAGGCCAACAATTGCCCCACAGTCACAGTCTTCCTCGACCTTGAGAAAGCGTTTGAGCTGGCCAGTCCTCACGCTATTCTCGCCACCCTCGTGAGGAAGGGGATCCGGGGAAGAGTGCTCGCCTGGCTCGAGAAATACCTCCAGCACCGCCGGGCCAGAGTCAAGTTCCAGGGCCACAAATCCCGCTACAAGGAACTGGAGAACGGGACGCCCCAGGGCGGCATCCTCAGCCCGTTCCTGTTTCAACCTGCTGTGAGGAGCTGGTCGCCCGCCCTTCCAGACTGGCACCGTCCTGCTCAGCTAGCCGACGACCTGGCCCTCGCTGTCACCGGGCGGGGTGACGGGCTTTGAAAGACCCCCAGCCGCGCTTCGACCTCATCACCGCCAAGTGCGAGGAGCTGGGCCTCAAATCTCGGCGCAGAAGTTCCCCGGGCCATGATTTATCAAGGCAGCCACCCAGTCTGTCAGCTGCGCGTCCCAGGCATGGGGGGGCCTCCCCTGGACGACTCCTACCTGTACCTCTTTGGTGGCTCGACATCCGGCTGTCGTTCACGGCGCAGCTTGACTACCTGAGGAAAGAACGCAGGCCAGCCTGAACGTGATGAGGGCCATGACGCGGCTAACGCCAGTGCCCCTTCTCTGCCCCTCCGCCTGTACTACGTGCGGGGCTGGGGCGCTTCCCTTGGTGGATTACTGCACCCCTGTCTCATCGCGCTCTCCCCCAGTCAGCAGGAGCGGCTCGGGGTGCTCCAGAACAACGCCATGAGGACATGCTGGGGGCTCCGAGTGGTCAGCGCCGCGTAATGCAGAGCGAGACAATTGGTGCCCTCGCCACAGGGTGAGTGCATATGGCCTGTCGCGTGGCCAGAGCTTCCGCCGCGAAATGGAGGCGTGGCGCAGATGAGACTCCGGTGGCCAGAGCAGGGCATCGGGTGTGGCGGCAACACGTGGCCATTAACACTGTAGCACCACGCCTCTTCACCGGGATCACCGGGCCGTGGCGGGGGCCGATGTCCCCGCCTCACCTACAATGCTCCCGCCCCCGTGGGGCCCCCCCCCGCAGAGTTCACCCGCCACGCAGTTGCCTGCCTCCCAAAGTCATGTACACCCCCCGGGAGCTGTGGCAGCACGCGCTGATGGCCGGGCCCCAGGTCCCCCGGAGCGGGACAGCATTGTCTACTTCACTGACGGCGGCTCGGTCGACCCGGATAGTGGCGAATAGGTTTGCCGCGTTCGTCACGGGTGGGACAGAGCTGCCCGTGGCGGACGTCTGACAACTGCTATCCCCTCCAGACTGAGTTGTGGCCATCCAGCACGCCCTCGAACACGCCCTGCACCACAGGGAGGAAACTGTGGTAATACACACCGACTCATGGACGGGGCTGCAGGCCGTCCAACAGCCGCACCCCAAAGGACAACGTGAGGCTCACCACCACCATCCTGGGCAGCCAAACAGAACCTTGTCGCGCAGGGAAGGCGTGTCGGCTCAATTGGATCCCCAGCCACGTAGGGGTCCGGGGTAACGAGGCGGCGGACGTGGCCGCCAAGCGAGCCGCCACGCCCCAGCGTCACCATGCATGTGCCTCCCAGCTTACAGCAACTCAAGGCGCAGGCGAGACGGCCGCAGCACACCGCGCTCACCAGACACACCGAGAGCTGGAGGCCAGGGAAAAGGCAGGCGGCCTGATACGCTGCAGCCACCGACTACCCCCATTGACGCCACCCCGCAAAAACCCAGGGCAGACGGCGCACTACTATGGCTTTTGTGCGTCTGGGCTACTGCACCAAGAGGAGCTGCAGGAGGGCTTTGAGGGCAAAAGTCGAACACTGTGGGAAGCACACCCGTCGCCCACTGGTGCACTACCTCCTGTGCCATTATTGTTTGGGGGAAGGAAATGTTGTTCCCATATTTAAGAAGGGAGACAGAGGACTAAAGTCAAATTATCGACCCGTAAATCTAACATCAGTGGTGGGTAAATTATTGGAATCTATTATTGCAAAAAAAATTAGAGAGCACTTAGATAAAAATAGTTTGATCAAAGATTCACAACATGGATTCACCAAGGGTAGGGCATGTCTCACCAATTTATTGAGTTTTTATAGGAAAATTATGAGACGGCAGATAATGATAAGGATTATGATATAATTATCTGGACTTTAGTAAGGCATTTGACAAAGTACCACACGAGCGCTCTTAAAAAGGTTAGGGCTCATGGTATAGATGGGAAGGTTCTTCATTGGATCAGAGCTTGGGTAGTAAAAGGCAACAAAGGGTTTTCATTAATGGTTCCAAATCTGAATGGGGACTGGTGACAAGTGGATTCCACAAGGGTCTGTTTTGGACCCATTACTATTTTGATTTACATCAACGACTTGGATAGTGGGATTAGCAGTGATATCAGCAAGTTTGCTGATGATACTAATTAGGTAGGATTATTGGATCACAGTCTGACGTAAACATATTGCAGGGAGACTTAGATAAACTTAACGAGTGGGCAGTCAGATGGCAGATGGAATTTAATATTGATAAATGTAGCGTTATGAATTTTGGGTAGAAAAAACCATGGTAATAGATACACCATAAGCAATGTATCGCTGAAAGATCAGAAGGTGAAAAAGATCTTGGAGTGAGGGTGAGCCCAGACCTCCGACCTAGGAAACAATGTATTGAGGCCAGAATAGAGCTAATAGAGTATTAGGATTCATTACCAGAAGTTTTAAAAAGTAGAAGTGCGGAAGTTATTCTAAAGCTTTATCTGGCTCTAGTCAGGCCTCACCTAGACTATGCAGTTCAGTTTTGGTCTCCATATTACAGGATGGATATAGTGTTGTTAGAAAAGTGCAGAGAAGGATGACCAAAATGATACAAGGGATGCGTAACTTTAGTTATGAGAGGAGATTGAAGTTATTAAAATTACACTCACTCGAGAGACGCAGAGTAAGGGGCGATCTGATAGAAGTTTTTAAGTGGATAAAGGGAATTTAATAAAGGAGAGGTAGGAAAAGTTCTTACGGCTTTTAACCAGGGTAGAACAAGAAGTAACGGATTCAAGCTGGAAAAGCGTAGATTTAGAAAAGGAATAGGAAAAACTGGTTCACAAATAGGGTGTGAATGAGTGGAATGGTCTCAGTAGACAGGTAGTTAGTGCGGGGTCATTAGGGAGCTTTAAAGGGGAGCTGAATAGGTTCATGGATGGGGATGAAAGGTGGATGTAGGTAGTGTTAGGTGACAGGAACTACCACGTGTAGGCCTCGCGGCCTCTTGTAGCTTCCTTATTTTCTTATGTTCTTATGTTCTTATGTCCTGTCCTGCCCCGCCACCGCCCCCCTGAGGCCCGGCCCAGCCCCCGCCGCCCAGCCTGCAGGTGGGGGGCTGCTGAGTGGGCGTGAAGTCAAGGCCGCCCTCATGGTCCGCCACACCCCGAGAGACGTTATGTTGGAGGTGTTGCGAGCAACACCCCCTCCCCGCTGACACATCACATACCCACACCCTGCAGCTCCGGACCGGGTGATCAGTGACGCAGGTGACTCACCATCACCACGCCTCCACGTGACCCTCCCGTAGCCTGACGGGATACTCTCCTCACCGGCGGGCTGATGCCCGCATTTTACTGTTTTGCTACTGTATATGTATTATTGTACATGCTTGCTTGTATTGTATATATATGTCCTGTATGTCTAATTGTACAATAAAACCCATACAAACTATCCAGACACGAAAACAACGGCGTGGCGGCTGCAGAACAAGCAACACTCCCATTGGCATTGTCTGTGCAGCGGGCCGCGGGAGGGGGGAGCTGCAGTTTTGCAGTTCAGAAGGCAGTGAGCATGAGAATAACGGTAGAAGAGAGCAAGGAGCAACATTGCATCGGGGATTTAAAGATTGAAGACAGTCCATGTCAGACCGAGGGGAATTGATGAGACAAAAGCTGTTGACCC
>JACEEZ010002161.1:0-11534 GCA_016584305.1 Chionoecetes opilio
AATTTTTTAAAAAAAAAAGTTTTATACTTTTTGGGGCAATTTGTAGGAAAACACTGAATCACCGATAAATCTAATATCATTGAAAACACACTTTTTAAATGGGTTTTATAGCAATTAAAAATAAAACTACTTGTATTATATCAAAAACGCTACGTTTAAAAGATACATGAAAAAACGCTTGCATATAGCGTTATTCACAATAAATAACCTCTTTCTTCTATTTATTTTTAATGAAATGTAAGCTATTTTATAGGTGCAAATTATTCTAAAATAGGATTTATCATATTTTGTAGGAAACACTATATATCCCGAAAACTAGCAAAAACTTGAAAAGAACACATTTTGGGGGTAAAAAGCTTATCAATTAATTCCTTCTTTAATGATTAACACTTAATTAAGAAGAAACTATGAAAAAAACGTATAATATAAAATTGTATCACAATATAGATCTAAAACTCCTTTTTAAGCTTACAGTAGTTTAAAATAGAATTTCTAACAAAAAAACAAAAATTTCCATTTTTTTAATTTCTCTATCAAAAAAAGGGGGAATAAATTAATTTTCGACCTTTTTACCCCTTTAAAATACATTAAAAAACTTAAAAAACGTTTTTTTAGATAAAATTGATACATAAAATTTTTGAAAAAAACATTTTAAAACTCATAATATTGTAAAATATGTTTTGTAAAAAATTTTTTAATAAATTTAAAATTTTGACTTTTTTAGGCTTTGAAAAAACTTAAAAAATTTTTAAAAAAAGTTGTTTTTAAGATTAAAAATTTATACCTAAATTTCATAAAAATACAATTTTTAGCTCATACATTTGTAAAAAAACTGTGTAAAAGTGCTGAAAATGTCTAAATCACATTTTTTGTTTTAAAAATACATGAAAATACTTGAAAAAAAAATTGTTTTTTAAAATTAAAAATTGAAATCTAAATTTTATGAAAATACGTTTTTTAGCTATTAATTTTTTTAAAAAATTTGTTTACAATATAAAAAAACTATTTGCTACAGATATAAAGAAAAAACTTAAAATTTGTATAAAAAAAAAAACTTTCACTGAAATTTCTAAAAATTTTAAACACTCATTTTTTTTTGGGTTTATAGCAATATATAAGTAAAACTACTTTATATATAAATAACGTACAGTTTACAAGAAAAATATGAAAAAAGCTTTCAATTACCGTTTATACCATAAATAAACCCCTTACCTTTTATTTAATCTTTTTGTAATGTAACCCCACTTTAGGTGCAAATTATTTCTAAAAAAAGGATTTTATACTTCAATTTGTAGGAAAAGCTATATATCACTGTAATTAGCTAAAATCATTGAAAAAAACTCATTTTATGGGGTTTTTAGAATAATAAGTAAAATTCTTGTATATTTACAATAACGCTACAGTTTAAAGAAACTTGAAAAAGCTTGCAAATACCGTTATATCACAATAAATAACCTCTTACTTTTCTATTTATAGCTTAATGTAATGAAAAGCTACTTATAGATGAAAATTATTCTAAAAAAAGGATTTTACTTCATTTGTGGGAAAAACAGTTTAAAAATTCCCATAAATAGCTAAATTTGAAACCTACATTTTATGGGTTTTAGAAATATGATAATAAACTACTTGTATATATAAAATACCTACAGTTTCCCAAGAAACTATAAAACGCTTGCAATATACCGTTAAAATCCCCATAAAAAACCTCTACTCTTCTTTTTAAATAGTTTATGAATGAAAGCTACTTTGGTGCAAATTATTCTAAAAAAAGGATTTTTACTTCAATTGTAGGAAAACGCTATTTCCCTGATAACTACTAAAATCTTTGAAAAACACTACTTTTTTTTGGTTTTATAGAAATATAATAGAAAAACTACTTGTTACACCGATTGACTTGTATAGCACATTCACCGAAAAATAGTAAAATCATTAAAAAGATCACTTTTTTGAGGTATAATGCATTTATAAGGTAAATCCTTCATTAATGTAAAACATAAAATTTAAAAAAGAAACTATGAAAAACATATAATATACAATGTTCACAATATAAGGGCTAAACTCCTTTAAACTTCAGTATTTAAAAAACAATTTCTAACGAAAACAAATATAAATTTCCACATTTAGAATTTCTCTATCAAAAAAGGGCTGAAAAAATCGTCATTTTGCCGTCATTTTTTAGCCCTTCAAAAATACATTAAAACACTTAAGTATAGAATTGAAAACACGTTGTTTCTACATAATATTGGTACATAAAATTTCATGTAAAATACTATTTTTAAGCGTCATAATATTTAAAATATATTTGCGTACAAAGTGCTGAATAATGTCAAATTTCGACATTTTTTAGCTTTTCAAAATACATTAAAATACTTGAAAAAACGTTGTTTTTTAAGATTAAAATTGATAACCCAAATATCATGAAACTCATATTTTTAGGCTATTAATGTTTGAAAATATAGTTTTGTCGCAATATAAAAAGCTAATTAGCTACAGACTATAATAAATATATCTTCATTTGTATAAAAAACAACTCTTCACTGATAATTAAGCTAAACTCATTGAAAACACTACATTTTTTGGGTTTATAGCAATATGATAAGTAACACTACTTGTATATATACGAATAACGCTTACATGTTTACAAGAAACTATGAAAACGCTTGCAATATACCGTTATATCACAATAAATACCTCGTTACTCTTCATTTACTAGCTTATGTAATTGTAACCTACTTATAGGTTCAAATTATTCTAAAAAGAGGATTTTATACTTCAATTTTTAGGAAAACACTATATACGACTGATACTTAGCATAAAGATCATTGAAACACCTACTTTTATGGTTTATAGAAATATAATAAGTAAAATTTACTTTGTATATATAGCACAACGCTACAGTTTAGAAGAAACTATGAAAACACTTTGCAATATACCGTTATAATCAAATAATAACCTCTTACTCTCTGTTTAATAGCTTAATGTAATGAAAGCTACTTATAGATTGTTCAAATTATTCTACAAAGAGGATATTTTTTTTTTTTTTTTTTAATACAGTCGAATTTGTAAGAAAACAGCTGTATATCACCGATAAATAGCTAATTCGATTGAAACACTACATTTTAATGGGTTTATAGCAATATGAATAATAAAACTACTTGTATTATAACAATGACGCTACAGTTTTACAAGAAACTATGAAAAATGCTTTGCAATATACCGTTTATATCACATAAATAACCTCTACTCTTCTATTAATAGCTTAATGTTAATGTAAGCTACTTATAGTTTGCCCAATTATTCTAAAAAGAGGATTTTATACTTCAAATTTGTAGAAACAGCTGTATATCACCGATAATAGCTATAATATCACAATTGAAACACGACATTTATGGGTTATAGACAATATGATTAATTAAAACTACCTTGTATATAATACAATAACGCTACAGTTTACAGAGAAAACTAATGAAAAACGCTGGCATATACCGTTATATCAAAATAAATAACCTCCTACTCTTCTATTTATTAGCGTTAGTTGTAATGTAAAGCTACTTATAGATTCAAATTATTCTAAAAAAAGGATTGTATACTTCAAGTTGTAGGAAAACAGCTATTATCCTCGGAGGAAATAGCTAAGGATCATGAAACACTACAATTTTATGGGTTTATAGCAGATATGATAAGTAAAAACTAATACTTGTATATCTACAATAACGCTACAGTTTAAGTCATAGAAACTATGACAAACCTTGCAATATACCGTTATATCACCATAAATACCCTCTTACTCTTCTATTTAATAGCTTAATGTAATGCAGCTACTTATAGGTGCAAATTTTCTAAAAAGGGATTTTATACTTCATATGTAGGAAAACAGCTCTATATCACTATAACTAAGCTAAATCATTGAAACATCTACATTTTATTGGTTTATAGCAATATAATAAGTATAACTACTTGTATATCACCGATTGACTTGTCATAGCTACTATCACCTACTAGTAAATCATTGTAAAAGAGCACATTTTGAGGTATAATGCATTAACTATGGTAAATTCCGGTCTAATTAATGATATAACACTAACAATTAATAATAAACTGAAAAAACCGTATAATATACACTGTATCACAATATAGAGTCTCAAACTCCTATTTAAGCTTAACAGTATCTTTATAACAAATAGCAATTTCTAACGAAAACAACTATAATTCCACATTTAGAATTTCTCTATCAAAAAATGGACTGAATAATGTCAATTTTCAGTCATTTTTTATGCCCTTCAAAAATACATTAAAACACTTGAAAAAACGTTCTACGAATATCTTGGTACAGTAAATTTTAATGTAAATACTATTTTAAGCTCCAATAATATTGTAAAATTATAGTTGCGTAAAAATTGCCTGAATAATGGCAGAATTTCGACATTTTTTAGCTTTCAAAAATACATTTAAAACACTTGAAAAACGTTGTTTTTAAGATTAAATTGATACCAAATATCATGAGAAAATACATATTTTTAGCTTCATAACATTGTAAAATATCGTTGTGATAAAGTGCTGAATAATGTTCAAATATCCGACATATTTAGCCTTTCATATAATACAATTAAAAATACTTGAAAAACATTGGGGTTTTTAAGATTAAAGTTGATATCTAATACATGAAAATATATTCTCTAGCTATTAAAATTTTGTAAAATATAGTTGTAGGCAAATATAAAAAATAAGCTATTTAGCTCGAGATATGAAACAACTATACTGTCAATTTTGTAATAAAAAACCACTCTTCACTGATAACTAACTAAAATCCTTGAAAACACTATATTCTTTGGGTTTATAGCAAATATGATCAGTAACTACTTGTATATATAGAATAGCGCTACGAGTTTACAAGAAACTATGAAAAACGCTTGCAATAATACCGTTATATCCCAATAAATAACCTATTACTCTTCTATTACTCTTCTTATTATTTATTAGCTTAATGTGATGATGTAGAGCTACTCTTAAAAGGTGCAAATTATTCTAAAAAGGATTTTAATACTTCATATGTAGGAAAAACACTATATATCACTGATAACTGCTAAAATCATTGAAAACACTACATTTTATGGGTTTATAGCAACCTATAGTAAAACACTACTTGATATATACACAATCAACGCTAGCGTTTAGAAGAAACTATGAAAACACTTGCAATATACCGTTATATCACAATAAATAAACCTCCTAACTCTTCTATTATGGATAGCTTAATGTAATGTACGCTACTTTATTAGGGTGCAAATTTATTCTAAAAAGAGGATTTTATACTTCAAATTTGTAGGAAAACAGCTGTATATCACCGATAAATAGCTAATATCATTAGAGAACACTACATTTTTATGGGTTGAAGTTAGCAATATGATAAGTAAAATATTTGTATATTTTACAATGACGCTCAGTTTACAAGAACTATAAAAAATCTTGGCAATATACCGTTATGTCAGCAATAATAACCTCCTGTCTTCTATTTAATAGCTTAATTATGTAAGCTAATTATAAAGGTGCAAATTATTTCTAAAAAGGATTTTATAGTCTGTCAATTGTAGGAAAGCGAGCTATATATCACCGATAACCTAGCTAAGAAGCATTGAAACACTACATTTTATGTGTGTTATAGCAATCATATATAGTAAAACTATGTATATATAACACTAACGCTACAGTTTTAGGGAAGAAACTATGAAAAACGCTTGCAATTACCGTTATATACAATAAATAACCTCTTACTCTTCTATTTAATAGCTTAATGTAATGTAAGCTACTTAATAAGGTGCAAATTTTCGAAAAGAGGATTTTATACTTCAATTTGTAGAAAACAGCTATATATCACCAGGGGGGGGGTAAGATTCTAATATCATTGAAAACCCTACCTTTTATGGTTTAGTTAGCATATTATGGATAATAAAACTACTTGTATATATACAATAACGGCTACAATTTACAAGATACTATGAAAAGACGACTTGCAATATCGCGTTATATCACAATAAATACCTCTTATCTTCTTTCTAGTTTAATAGGCTTCATGTAATGAATCTACTTATAGGTGCAAAATTATTCTAAAAAAGAGGATTTTAATACTTCAAGTATTGTTAGGAAATAACAGCTGTATATACGCACGATAAATAGCTAATATCATTGAAACACTACATTTATGGTTTTATAGCAATATAATCAGAGTAAAACTACTTGTATATATATACAATAACGCTTAACAGTCTTACAAGATACTATGAAAAACGCTTGGCAATATAGCGTTTATATCACAATCAAAATAACCGTCTTACTCTTCTATTTATTAGCATTAATGTAATGTAAGCTACTATTAGGTCAAATTATTCTAAAATAAGGATTTTATACCAGTGTTGTAGGGAAAACGCTAGATATCACCATACTTACTAAAATCATTGAAAAGAACACATTTTTGGTAAAACGCATTATCATAATGTAAATTTCCTTCTAGTAATGATATAACACTTAAATTAAGAAAGAAGACATGAAAAAAACGTATAATATACAATTGTAGTCCACAATATAGAAAAAAAAAAAAAAGTCTCAAACTCCTATTATCAGCTTACAGTATTTAAAATAGCAATTTTCTAACAAACACCAATAATGCCATATATTGATTTTCTCTATCAAAAAAAAGACGGCTGAATATTGTCTAATTTTTCGACCGGACTTTTTAGCCCTTCAAAATACATTAAAACACTTGAAAAAACGTTGTTTTTTCAGATAAAATTGATACATAAATTTTCATAGAAAAATACTATTTAACAGTCTCACATATAGTTTGGTTACATATATATTTGTAGTAAATAGTGTGTGTTGAAATAATGTCCAAATTTCGGACATTTTTTATAGTGTGCTTGTGACAATAATGACATTTAAAATACTTGAAAAAACGTTGTTTTTAAGATATTAAATTTGATACCTAAATGTCCTGAAAATACATATTTTTTAGCTCATAACATTGTAAAATATAGCTGTGTAAAAGTGCTGGAATAATGTCTAGAATCGACATTTTTTAGCTTTTCAAGAAATAACATGAAAATACTTGAGAAAAAACATATGTTTTTAGAATTAAACATTGTGAAATCTAAATTTCTGAAAACTACATATTTTTAGACTATTAATTTTGTGTAAAATATAGTTTGTAGCAAATATAAAAAGCTATTTACCTTCGCGGTATCTAAAGAAAATATATTACTTCAATTTGTATAAAATAGACACTCTTCACATGATAATTAGCTAAAATCATTGAAAACACTGACATTTTTTTTGGTTTATAGCAATATGATAAGTAATCCTACTTGGTATATATACAATAACGCGCACAGTTTACAAGAAACTATGAAAAAACGCTTTGCAATATACCGTTATAATCACAATAAATAACCTCTTACTCTTCTATTTTAATAGCTTAATGTAATATACCTATCTTATGGTTGCAAACTTGATTCTAAAAAGAGGATTTTATACTTCAATTTGTAGGAAAACGAGCTATATATCACTGATAAATTAGCTAAAATCATTGAAAACACTACATTTTAGTTGTTTTAGCATAGAATAAGTAAAAAATTTTCATTGTATATAATACATACGACTACAGTGTTTACAAGAAACTATGAAAAACGCTTGCAATAGACCGTTATAATCACAATACTAACCTCCTACTCTTCTATTATGGCTTAATGTAATGTAAGCTACTTATAAGATGCAAATTAATTCTAAAAAAGGATTGTATACTTCAATTTGTCGGAAAACAGCTTATATATCACCGATAAATACTAATATCATTAAAAACACTACATTTTATGGGGTTTATAGCATATGATAAGTAAAACTACTTGTTATTTTACAATAACGCTACAGTTTCAAGAAACTATAAAAAACCCTTGCAATATACCGTTATATCCCATAAATACCTCTTACTCTTCTATTTAATAGCTTAATGTAATGTAAGCTACTTATAGGTGCAAATTATTCTAAAAAGAGGATTTTATACTTAAATATGTAGGAAAACGCTATATATCACTGATAACTAGCTAAAATCATTGAAAACACTACATTTTATTGGTTTTAGCAATATAATAAGTAAAACTACTTGTATATCACCGATTGACTTTTATAGCTACATATCACCGATAACTAGGTAAAATCATTGAAAAGATCACATTTTGAGGGTATAATGCTTTAATCATAAGGTAAATTCCTTCTTTTAAAATGATATAACACTACAATTAAGAAAAAAACTATGAAAACACGTATAATATACACTGTATCACAATATAGAGTCTCAAACTCCTATTATAAGCTTACAGTAGTTTAAAATACAATTTCTAACGAAAACAACTATAAATTTCCACATTTAGAATTTCCTATCAAAAAAGGGCTGAATAATGTCAATTTTTGTCATTTTTTAGCCCTTCAAAAATACATTAAAACACTTGAAAAAACGTTGTTTCTAAAGAATAATATTGGTACATAAATTTCATGTAAAATACCATTTTTAAGCTCATAATATTGTAAATATAGTTGCGTAAAAGTGCTGAATAATGTCAAATTTCGACATTTTTTAGGCTTTCAAAAAATACATTCAAAAACTTGAAAAAAAAGTTTTTTTTTAAGATTAAAATTGATACCCAATATCATGAAAAATACATATTTTAGCTCATAACATTGTAAAAATAGTTGTGTAAAAGTGCTGAATAATGTCAAATTTCGACATTATTTAGCCTTTCAAAAATACATTAAAATACTTGAAAAAACTTGTTTTTAAGATTAAAAATTTAACTAAATAATGAAAAATTAATCTCTAGTTTTTTTTTTGTAAAATATATTGTAGCAAAAAATAAAAACTATTTACTACAGATATAAACAAATATACTTCAATTTTTAAAAAAAACCCCCCTTCACTGAAACTAACTAAAAACATTGAAAACACATATTTTTTTTGGGGGATAGCATAGATCAGTAAAAAAACTTGTATATTCTAGCGTACATTTTACAAGAAACTATGAAAACGCTTGCAAATACCGTTATATCCCAAAAAATAACCTTACTTTCTTTTATTGCTTAATTAAATTAGCTCTTATAGGGCAAATTATCTAAAAGAGGATTTTATACTTTAATTTGTGGAAAAAAAAATATATATCACTGATAATAGCTAAAAAACATTGAAAAAACACATTTTATGGGTTACAGCAAATAAATAAGTAAAACTACTTGTATATCACAAAACGCTACAGTTTAGAAAAATATAAAAACGCTTTCAATATACGTTATATCAAATAAAAAACCTCTTACTCTTCTATTTATAGCTTAATGTAAAGTAAGCTACTTATGGTGCAAATTATTCTAAAAAGAGGATTTTATACTTCAATTTTTTAGGGAAAAAAGCTTATATCCCGTAAATAGAAAAATCATTAAAACACTACATTTTATGGGGTTTTTTAAAACAAAATATAAAGTAAAAAATACTTTTATAAAATACAATAACGCTTTCAGTTTAAAAAAAACTATGAAAAACGCTTGCAATATACGTTTTATCACAATAAAAACCTCTTTCTCTTCTATTTAATAGTTAAAAGTAATGTAATACTTATAGGTGCAAATTTTTCTAAAAAAGATTTTATACTTTTTTTGTAGGAAACGCTTATAACCCCTAAATCTAAATCATTGAAAAAAACTTTACCTTTTTTTTAAAAAATAAAAAAGTAAAAATCTTTATTAAAAATAACCTAATTTTTAAAAAAAATGAAAAAAGTTAATATACTTTTTTTCACAAAATAATCTAAAATCCTATTTTTTAGCTTTAAGTAATTAAAAATTTTGGGCAAATTTTCTAAAAAAAATTTTCCATTTTTTGGAAAAACTTATTAAAAAAGCTAAAAATTTAAAAAAAAAAATTTTGGGGGAAAAATTTTTTAAACCTTCAAAAAAACAAAATTAAAAAAACTTAAAAAAAACGTTTTTTAAGATAAATTGGTAAACCCCATAATTCATGAAAATACATTTAAAAAAACCAAAAATCCTTTTAATTTTTTAAAAAAAGGGGATAAAGTCAATTTTTGAATTTTTTTGCCCCCCAAAATCATTAAAAACTTGAAAAAACGTTGTTTTTAAGAATAAATTTATACAAAATTTTATGAAAAAATACATTTTAAAACCCTAAATTGTAAAAAATGTTTTGTAAAAGGTTTAATAATTCAAATTTTGACATTTTTTAGGTTTAAAAAAACATTAAATACTTGGAAAAAAATTTTTTTTAAAAATTTAAAATTTAAAACTAAATTTCATGAAAAATACATATTTTTAGCTATTAATTTTGTAAAATATAGTGTGCAAAAGTAAAAGTATTAGCTACAGATATAAGAAATATACTTCAATTTGTATAAAAAACAACTCTTCACTGATAATTAGCTAAAATCATTGAAAACAACATTTTTTGGGTTATAGCAATATTATAAGTAAACTACTTTATATATACAATAACGCTACAGTTTACAAGAAACTATGAAAAACGCTTGCAATATCCGTTATATCACAATAAATAACCTCTTACTCTTCTATTAATAGCTTAATGTAAAACTATTTAGGTTCAAATTATTCTAAAAGAGGATTTTATACTTCAATTTGTAGGAAAACAGCTATATATCACTGATAATTAGCTAAAATCATTGAAAACACTACATTTTATGGTTTATAGAAATATAAGAATAAAACTACTTGTATATATACAATAACGCTACAGTTTAGAAGAAACTATGAAAAACACTTGCAATATACCGTTATATCACATAAATAACCTCTTACTCTTCTTTTAATAGCTTAATGTAATGAAACTACTTATAGGTGCAAATTATTCTACAAAGAGGATTTTATACATCAATTTGTAAGAAAACAGCTGTATATCACGATAAATAGCTAATATCATTGAAAACACTACATTTTATGGGTTTATAGCAATATGATAGTAAAACTACTTGTATATATACAATGACGCTACAGTTTACAAGAAACTATGAAAAATGCTTGCAATATACCGTTATATCACAATAAATAACCTCTTACTCTTCTATTTAATAGCTTAATGTAATGAAGCTACTTATAGTTGCAAATTATTCTAAAAGAGGATTTTATACTTCAATTTGTAGGAAAACAGCTGTATATCACCGATAAATAGCTAAAATCATTGAAAACACTACATTTTTGGGTTTATAGCAATATGATAAGTAAAACTACTTGTATATATACAATAACGCTACAGTTTACACAGAAACTATGAAAAACTGCTTGCAATATACCGTTATATCACAATAAATAACCTCCTACTCTTCTATTTATGAGCTTAATGTAATGTAAGCTACTTATAGTTGCAAAAATTTTATTCTAAAAAAAGGGATTTTATACTTCAATTTGTGTAAAACAAAGCTATATATCACCATAAATAGCTATATCATTAAACCTAACTTTTGTATACAAGT
>JACEEZ010002162.1:0-53061 GCA_016584305.1 Chionoecetes opilio
AATTTTAAATACTCGTTGATTAGTACACCTTGCTTTCTTTAAGTATATTGAAAACTGTAACGTTAATCGTGTTAAATATTATAAACCAAATTATTTCATTGTTTTCCTAATACAATACCAAAAAAAAGGATCACCTGAAGATCCGTCACCCAGAGCTGGCAGGGGACGGTTCTCAGGTGGATATCCTGGGGTGACGGTTCTTCAGGTGGCAACACCTGGGGTGACAGTTCTTCAGGTGGGGTCAAGACCTGACCTGACTTCACCTTCCAAGAGAGGTTAGGTCAAATGGGTAAAAGGGAGGAGTCAGGGGGGAGATGCTGAGAAGTGCCATAGAGGTAAGGCGAAAAGAGCGCCTTACCCGTCTTCAGGCGCTTTTGTAACGGCCCGGCTAAGGCACCGACTAAAGCCCATGTACAGTCGAAAGTTCAGGCGCTTTTGCACTGCCTTACACCTCCAAAGCCTATGGCGTGGGCGTGGTCCAAGAATCCTACTAGCCAATCACGTTGCCTATCTGAGCGCTGCTTAGGCAGCTTCGACCAATCACAAGGCTTGAACACGTCTCTGCTGAAGCAAGGAATGTTGTCCCTCCCTCCCTAACCAAGCACTTATGGCAAGGACACACCGCTCTCCCCCGCCAAAAGCTGTTTCATCACAAGTTTGACGTTCAACGCAGGTTTTGACCACTTATATATTTTTGCATTAGGACGTGCCATACACCATGATAATCGTTAAGGTGTGCCGATTCCGGGACAGTGAGTGAAAATTTAATGCAAGCAACATTCCAGGAATAAGGAGAAGATGAATAAAAAAAGGTGAAAAAAAAGTTTATACACGATTTCATTTTGCTCTCATTATCTTATTATAGGTATAGTTTACTGCAAGTTTTATGCATTCATGATATGCACTAATGTCTCGTGAAGATGATGGTATGTTCAGCTGTCCTAAATATCATCTGGTAGTATGATAATACCGTGTAATAGTACAATATTTTAGTGCGGGCGGAGCACCTGCCGCCCGACGCCCGCCGCCCGCTCCTAACCAACACACAACACAACATTTCTTATCACCAGCATATAACACCCTATAATGCCGCATTAGTCTTGCACGATCAATTCATACACACCTTGCAACACTATTAATACGTAAACACCAATTGTTACGTTGTAGGAACTGAAACAAGGCTGTATTTGCTTTATAAACAGAAGATGAATGTCTGTCAAAGGCCCACAGCAGCTCACTAAGTCAGGGTCTGACCATGCCTTAGTTTTCAGCGCCTTTAGCGGTGCCACTAAGGCAGCAATCTCGACTGAGCATTGCGGTGGGAGGGCGTTTCGCCTTACCACAGGCGCCCTAGTGGATAGGGCGCCCTAGCTCACTCTCAGCATCTGGCCCCTGGACCCTAGCTCCAGTCAGGTAAGAGGACTATATAAAAGTAAGTGGGCTAAAAAAAATTAAGTCATAGGAGTCAGTGGAGTCAGTGTCATAGGAGTCAGCGCACGCAATACCTTCCAAACTATAGCGTCCTAGCTACCACTGTTGTGTGATGATTCCACTAAAGTTATTCGGTGGCTTCAACAAAACAGACTTTTAAAGCGTGAAGTTAATTAAATGTGTTACTTGTGATAACTAGATGAATTGGACAAAATACTCCAGATCAAAGGATGGCTTTCTGTGGAAATGCCAAACAAGACTCCCTGAAGTATAAATCCACGAAATAAATGTACTGTAAATTAGAATACTGAGTAAAGTATAATGTATTTTGTATTTCGGAACACTGGATATTACTCTTATTTTTTCTTTAAACTTTCACAAAAAGATGCATAACACAAAGGAATATATTTCTCATCCTAATTTTATATATTACATTCACTGTGGGCTGGGGTGACAGATCTTCAGGTGGGATATCCTGGGGTGACGGTTCTTCAGGTGGGATATCCTAGGGTGACGGATCTATAGGTGGGATATCCTAGGGTGACGGATCTTCAGGTGGGATATCCTGGGGTGACGGTTCTTCAGGTGGGATATCCTAGGGTGACATATCTATAGGTGGACATTCTGGGGTGACGGATCTTCAGGTGATCCAAAAAAAAGACTATATGAATTGGGCATATCGTTACCAGAAAATGAAATAATGATACACATACTGTGACATACAGAAAATGGGAACTTGAGTAGCAGGCTTAAATATATTTCCATCTCGGCATCTTTGTAAACCAATAATCGCCTTCATCATTCACCACATCGTAATCAAGAAAGCTAACTATTAGAGTCAACAACTATTTCATTCATATATTTACCTGAGGTACCTGAGGAAGGTAACTGTGGTAACCCGGATCTCACACTAGCCTGCTTTCGGGGTAGAGGGTTGTCACACACCACAGGCTCAAGGACTAATGCGATGGAAATGAGCCCTTGTTAGCCCCATACATACGTCACTACGTATGATATACATGGCCCATGAAAATTGGCAATTAAGTGATGAAGGTATAAAAGAAAAACTTTAAAAAAAAAAAAAAATGAAATATAGGGGAAAAAGAGTGGCGGTTTGAGAAAGCCCTCCGTATCCGTTTTTTTCGTGGCACCCCTAAAAATCTGCATCAATTTTGGGGAGTATAATATTACTTTTTTCTCGTCCGGGGGGCTTGCATCAAAAAAGTGCCAGAAAAATCCATTTTAAATTTTTTTGTATTTTATCATTGATTTTTTTTTTACAAGAAATTCAGAAGTAAAGATGTGTGGTCTACACGAGCATGAGTCCCCTGGCTGGGGGATGGGGGGGGGGGGGGGGGGGGGGGGGGAATATAGAAAACCTTTTTTCATTTTGTTTTCTATGAAAACTTAAATCACGTGAATTTTTCTTTGAATAAATCAAACGTTCACAATGATGCGCTTGCGGGGGATTACATGAACATTATCAGAGAGCTTAAATATTCGTAAGTTTCCTCTATCTATTACATCTGTCAAAGCGAGAGGGTCTCGGAAAATGAGTTGGTCATTTTACAGCTACGGTGATATGACATTTAATTAGCTGCATGATTTTACGTATTCAACAAATAATAGTTTGTGAGATTAGTGATACTGAGGGTGCTATTTTGATGTTTGTAGTGGGTTTTATTTTAAATTTTCAGTAATAAGAGTAATTAGAGATACTATAAAAAATTTAATATTCCCTATTGCATGTTTTCCAAGTTTCAGGATACTTTTTACTTGATAACTTGTGAATAACAGTAAACCCTTGCTTTTACGGACTTCAATATAATTAATTTCAGCCTAACTAATTTTTTCTGCCGGGGCCGAATATGCGGGGGATTTACCAAATAAGTTCAGTAAATGAAGGGTTTGGTTCGGTGGTGGGCCGGCCGATGTACAAGCAGGTCGGTGGTGGCAGTAAAAAACAAACCCGCCGGGGCGGTGCGCAGCTCCCACGCCAATCATTTACACAGCTTTGTCTGCCCGATTGTAAACCCCTCTCTCAGTTCCCGTGCCTATACTAGTGTTTTTTTTTCCCTGTACGTATATGTATTAGTATTTGGGGTGGCTGCAGTAAGTAAGATACAAACTTTCATTAATGTAAAAAAGTTAATTATACACGGAAACGGTGGAAATAGCAAACTTTCACCTCATATAACGAACAAAGTTTGTAATAGCAAAACCCTTCGGAATAACTTCCCCCCCTTTCCCCGCCATTGGTCCTTTAAAGTGAGGGTTTCCCGTACTTTTGGGAGAGGGGGCCAATGCAGAGAGTACCACAGATTCCCCACCTTATTTGATATAACCCGACCCCGTTTTCCGGACTCCTATTGCCGGATCTCGTTTTTCCCAGTTTTTTTCCGCCCCCGGAATATTTGGCTTTTTTGTCCACTGCCGGAAATATAACAGGGAATAACCCCGGGAATTAAGGAAAGTACGGCATTCAGCGAGCGAGGGGTGGACCCCGAGCGGGTGGAGAAGGCCGCCGTGGGGGGGGGGGGGGGGGGGGGGGGGGGGGGGGGGGCAAAGCCGGGGGAAATTGTAAATATGCGCCGGCTGCAACTAGGGGGAGGGCGGTCGGGGTGAGAGAGCAAGAGTCTTGCTTAGCAGGTAGCGACGCCATTGCAAATCCCCCGCTTTTTAGAAATGCCCACAATGCCCCCCTAGTGCCCCCAAGGACTAAAAAACCTACTAGAAAACCCAAATACCTCTTACTGTGCCAAAAAAACTGAATTAAAAAGAAACAGAAGGGGTAAAAGTGGAAAGGGGTTTTGTGAAAAAATAGGGTTTTTGTTAAAAGTTATCGGCCGTGAGCCGGGATCCCCCCCGGGAACTCCGCCCGTGGGAAACCCCCTCCCCCCTGTACGAAATCCCTTTAATTTAAGGTAAGCAAAAATATGCCTATTTCTCATTTTATGAAAAAACTTATCATTTATATATATTTTGGTATGCATGGGTGTGAAGGTAGGGTACGGAGGGAGATCGGATCGACCAAAATTTTTCCCAGGGTTATGTTTTAAACCCTCCCGGTTTTTGGGGGTTCCCGGACCAGGAACCCCCTAATAGCCAAAAAAAATTTAAAGGGTCAAGGGACTATTTCGACTTCCATTCTTTGTTGAAAGGGTAAGTCCCAGCTTGTCCTTAAATCCTGCTAGAATTTTGTTCCTGGGTACTATTCGGGCCGTAGATTTTTTTGCAATGATTTAACCCTTAAACAACAGATTGTATCCATTGAAGTTTTTCTAGTTTTGATAAAAAAATTTAATTTAGTTTCAGGTTTTCTCCTAGAGACATCAGTTTTAAAAATGATGTCTTGTAACTCCCCCTGCTCC
Organism: Chionoecetes opilio; assembly: GCA_016584305.1. Lineage (NCBI taxonomy): Eukaryota > Metazoa > Arthropoda > Malacostraca > Decapoda > Majidae > Chionoecetes > Chionoecetes opilio. The sequence goes on from JACEEZ010002162.1 coordinate 4,803, forward strand.
AGAAAATTTCTGATCAAGGATAGGCCTCAGTAGTGCAATACAGTGTCCTTGCTTTACAAAAAATTTTTGAGTACTGCTTTAAAAGATTTGCCAAAAATTTTTTTTAAAAACCATAAAAAAAATTTGAAATTATGAATGAAATTTCATTTTTTAAAGTTTCATCAGTTTTTTATTTTACATTCTATTTTTATTATTAACTTTTAAACCAAGGAATATAGCTTTTTGTTTTTTTACTATGTGTTATGCACTTGATGTTGTAAGCATAATCATACTCCGCCGTTATATCTTTTTACTTTGTATTTACAGTCTCTGGGTGTGAGCATCAATCAGTCACCGTGATAAACAGTTGATGGAAGGGTTTAGAGGCTACGAGGAGCGTATGCCTTTTGAACAGAAACTGAGGGATGTACGTCTAAATGTACAGAGACCATCTTTAACATTACCCATAAATCCCCAAATTTCAAAATATTCCCCATTTTTTGGCATTGATTATATTAAAGAGTAGAAGTTTTTTTTTTTGGCTATGTTGGGGTTTTGGTGTGGAAATTTAAAAGTTTTTGATGAGCTTTAGTTTTAAATTTAAAAAAAAAGGGACAGTGGAAACTCTTAACTGAAAAATTCAGCCAAACTCCTTCCGTTGTGGGGAAATTTTTCCCGCTATAGAAAGGTTTGCCAGAATCCTGTACAGCCCCAATTTTGGGTATTGTCCGAGTTTCGATGTGATCTAAAGCCTCCCAAACAGATGTACAATACTGTAAACACATAAATTTCGCATAAAAAAAAGCAGCTAAATACATATCATCTTCCTGTTTAACGTCAGATTTCCCACAATGTCTTAAGAGGTTAGACGGTCTTTACGTTTCCAATTAATACGTTATGTATAATGAATAGTAGAAATTGCCCTAAATTTGGGGGAGGGGGGTGATCAAGATCAGGGAGGTGGCGAACAGCAGATTGTGAAGGAGAAGAAATAGGTCGCCCAGTACGTGGGGAGATCCCTTTTAGTAGTTACGTAACATTCACACTTTGGGGGGTTTTTGTGTACGTAATTATGCATGTGTTGTTGGTTGGTGTGTGTGTGTGTGGTGTGTGTGTGGTGTTGTGGGTGTGTGTGTGTGCTGCCCATTTTGAAAAGTAGGGTGGGGGGGTGGGGGTGGTGAGGGTGGGGGTGGGGGGGGGGGGGGGGGGGGAGGGGAGGAGAGGAGGGGAAGAAGAGGAGGGTATTTCCCATCCCCCATTTTCATTTGGGGGAGGGTGGGGAGTGGGTGGGGCTTTTGTATTTGGGGTTTTTACTGGTTTATTGGGGGGGGGAGGAAGGGTGGGGGCTTTTTATCTGTTTTTAGGGTTTTAGGGGGGGGGGTGAAGGTGGAGGGGGGGGGAAAGGGATGAAAGAAGAGGGGAAAGGGAGAAGCAGAAAAAAATACGGTTGGAGAGAGAAGAGAGAGCGAGAGGAGAGGGGAGAGAGAGAGAGAGAGAGAGAGAAGAGGAGAGAGGAGAGGAGAGAGAGAGAGGAGAAGAGAGGAAAAAGGGAGAGAGGAGGAGAGAGAGAGAAATTCCCCCAAGGGGACGTAGTAAGAGCAAACCGTGGGCCCCGACCATTTACTAGACCAATTTAGGGCCCAAAACATCTCACGGCCTAAATGGTTCCGGCGAAAAAAAATAGGGCCGAAACGACCTAACTCTTTATAATTACATTATCATCATTATCTGCCTATTCTGTGAAGTTTGCATTATTTTTGGTACAAATGACTCCATATTTGTGTGTGGCAAATGTTCAGAGGTAAATAAACATCATACATAGGTAAAGGCATCGCCATATTGTCTGTTATCTAAAATTTGTCAAATAGTGCTGGTGCAAAATGTACGGATGCACCAAAGTAAAGCCATTTCATTTTTACATTTAATGAAACACAGGCATCCCTCCCCCGATGAGCTGAAAAAAAGGGCTTTTTTCACCAACCGGAAATTTTTTGCTGATCGTAAAGATATCCTACCATTTTTAGGACCAGCCTACGTTAGGCTTTGCACCCTTTTTAATCAAACCATGTGGGGGAGGAAGGGGCTAAATAGGCTATCCAACAAAATGAAGGGGTTTTGGCTAAAGTGGCGTTCGTAGTTTTTACGCACCCGCAACCCCCAAAAAACAGTAGATAACTGTATTGAAACTGCAGCTCTAGGTTCAGAGATGCCCCAAAAAAAAGATAGCTGATTGAGAGACAGGGGGGCTGGCATCTAGTGTTGGAGCAATGAGGGGCGGCAAGGCCAAATACATATCAGAAGCCTCAAGATGGGAAATTTCTGATGCTGTAATTTTTGGAATTAAAATGAGAAACTTTCTGTGCACCATTGTGTCCAAATGCCCTTTAAAAAATTTTCCCCAAAAAAAAATTCTAATCTCTTTTTTAATAGAGTGGGCCAAATGTTTGGGGTCGGACTTCCCGATGCCTCAGTGACACGTCATCAAAATCCCCCTGTGGAAATTTCCATAAAAACCGCCTAATTTTTAGAAAGGGTTTAAATTTTAATGGTGGAATTTGGGCCTACCGTCAGGAGTTCGGGAACGAACACAAATTCCACCTATGTATATATTTTAAAAATTTTTGGTTTTTAAAAAGTAATTAGAATAAAAATTTGGTGGTATTTATCAAATACCCCAATTAATCAAAGGATTAACATGTATAAAAAATTTTGAGTGACCCAGTATGGGAGTAAAAAAATTTTTTTTTAAAAAAATACGTGGCGGGGCACGAGCCCAAACTGAAAGGTTTTTTCAGGGAGTAATTTTGTAAACGCGGGGATAGACATGAAAATCGGAGTGACGGTTGATTAACACAAGGGTAGTCAACTCATAATAATATGAGTAAATTTTAAAACCCATCAACGGTTAAGAAAGGACGAATGAAAAAAAACACTTTGATAATTCGGCTCAGCTGTGAAAAGATTCCCGGCCAACAACCATGCGGCCCTTTTCGGGAGGATTAACCAGTCACCCGCAAGCCACGAGTTCCATCCCCGCCTGTTGCAACTCTGACCCCATCGACATACAAATTCCCCAAAAATAGAGATCAAACCAACGATATTACAACCCCCCTCCAATGCTGAGTTTTACCTTTGTTTGAGCTAAAAGGGATCAAGCAGATTTAAAGGGAGAAAATTTGGGTTTTCGCATGGTGAGTTTACGTTAAAAAAACATTTAATTTTTAACAGTTGTTGTCGACCATCAATTTGGGGGCATAATTTCCAACACCACAAAATATTCGTAAAACATTAAAAAAAAAGAAAACGTGTAACTTACCGGTACCAGTACTTGATTGCACTCCCCTTTTTTCCTTATAACAACTTGAGTCGGTTAGGTAAAAGAGTCGCAAGTTTTTTAAGAAGTCCTTTGGTAATTCCCCCCACAATTTTAACAGTGCAGCTTTTACTTCGCCATGAATGAGTTTACTTTTGAAACTTCTTTTTTTTATGGACCCAAAGATTTTTTATTTGGGGTTCAAGCAGGACTATTAGGAGGCCGTCAAAGAAAACGATAGCACACAAATTTAAAACCCTTTTTAACAATGTTTGCCCTGTGATGGGGCGGGCACCGTCTGCATACAAGTTTTGCCCTACACTTTTCGTAGCAGGATTAAAGATTGTCAGCAAGATGTTAAATACGCTCACTGTTTACGTAACACCTTTTTTAAGAAATACGGGTTATCCACTCCTAATGTGGGGAAAAAAAGCCCACACCATGAGAGAATTGGATGTCTTTTTCTCCCCGGTGTACGAGGGGTTTTTCGGTCAGAGTTCTTTGGGCCGCCTTTTTTGCAGTTAGTTCCCGTCATGTAAAGACACTTTCATCCGACCCCAATATGCCTCGAACTTCTCAAGAAGCCAGTCTTTTTGTCTTTAGCAAAAGTGAGTCGCTTTATCTTGTGACGAGGAGTCAGGAGTAGCTTTTCAGCGGCAGATCTTGAAAATAGTCCCAGATCCGTAGCACATAACGCTGCACAGGCACAGTTTTCATGTCCGAATCACGTAGCCCCATAACGCGCACAGGCAAAAGTTCTCACTACACATACCAGTAAGAGGGGTTGTTTCTTAATCCTTGAGGCCCCCAAAGTAATTTTCATTGTAATTTGGGTACCCAAAACCGGTCCTAAAAACACCAGATCGGACGGATTTTGAGCAGTAAAAAACCGGCGAAAAGGGCCAAAGGGGTTTTTAAAAGTTTTTAAAAAAAAGGGTTATACATGGAACATTGGGTAGTTGTTCATAGTTTTTTCAAAAATCGTATTTAAAAGAGAACTTGTAAAAAGGGCATTTTTATTGAACAGCGACTGTCATTTTGGTTTTCGTTATAATGGACGAGAGTTTTGGGCGTTTCGAGACACCAAATATTTTTTCTTTTGGCCTACAATAGGTGCTTGTTTTAATGGAATTGTTTTATTTTTCGAGAAAAAAAAAAAAAAAAAAAAAAAGATATTTTTGGGGGTTTAAAGGTTTGGGGAGGGTTTTATTAAAAAACCCGTTAGGTTAGGTTTCTTAAAACCTTTAAGGTTAGGTTAGGTTTCATTAAAAAAACCCGTAAGGTTAGGTTAGGTTTATTAAAACCTTTAAGGTTAGGTTTAGGTTTCATTAAAAAAAGGTTTGGTTAGGTTTTTATTTTTTTTTTTTTTTTTTTTTTTTGGTTTTCGCAAAAAAAAACGGAAAACTTTAGAACCCTCCTTCCCGGGTTTGATGAAAGAACTACCCCATGTATTGTATGGTTTTTTTCTTTACATCTGTAAAAAGGGCCCCGCGGGGCTCGGCCTTGATTTAAACCCCCACGGGCCCCTAGAAATAGAGGTGCCCCAAAAAAATTTTAAGTCCCGTTAGGTTAGGTTAGGTTAGGATACTTTTTGGTTAAAATTAGGTTAGGTTTGGTAAGGTAACTTTTTGGTTAAGGTTAGGTATACTTTTGGTTAAGGTTAGGATACTTGGGTTAAGGTTAGGTAAGTTTGGTATACTTTGTGGTTAAGGTAGGTTTGGTTTGGTATACTTTTTGGTTTAAAGGTTTGGTTAGGTTTGGTTTGGATACTTTGTGGTTAAGGTTAGGTTAGGTTAGGTATATTTGGGTTAAGGTTAGAATAATAAAATGCCGACGGGGTAAATTTGGTCTTCCAACGGCCGGTTCTATTCGGGCCGCCATTTTTGCTTTTGGGGTTGGTTTTAATATAAATAAGAGGTAAACATTTTTAATATCCCCTGTAGTAAAAAAACCATTTTAACATTTTAGTTTAATATGAAATAAATATCGATAGAAATGAACCCAGAAACCCAAAAAAGAAAAGAGTAAAATGACAGCAAAAAAAAAATTTTCGGCAAAGTTTTTTACAAAATCAGCTGATTTGGCGAATTTTATGGGATTCAAAACGAGAGGAGTAATTCTTGTAAATAAGGTAGTGCCGACCGGGGGAATTCGGTCCCGGTTTGACAAAAATTTTATTGTTTTCCTATCTATTGAAAAAAAAAACATAAATTAATACAATCATAGGAGGGTCACACCATATGTCATTAAAGTTTGAACAAATTTTATTATAGCTTGTTAGCAAAATACTGCGAAAGGGGGACCCCATTGTTTAAAAAATGGGGGAAATCGGATAACTCGGGGGGAAATTGGTCTAAAATAAAAAAAAAATATTTTTAAAAATTTTACAAACCTCCAAAAACTTAAAAAAACATTCATACCAGCCCCTGGACACTATCAAATTATTGGGGGCTGTTTTTTACATTCTTGGGGGGGCGGAAAAGTGACCCAACACACACACGTTTGGGTCAGTCTTTGAGTTCCTTCTTTTTTCTTTTTCTAGGGCTGTTAGTTTTTTTTTATAATTGTCTAAGCATTTGTTACTTAATTTAGTTAATACCCGTTTACACTAGGGCCCAGATATCCCTACCCCACTTGGGGAGTATGGGTTTCTGTTGACCTTATTTGATTTCTAGGAAACATCTTCTATGAGAGTTCCCGTCACAAAAAGCACTTCTTTGCGGAGATAGATATAAGATGTTTTTTTTAAGAGGAAGGAGATCGAGTGTATAGGAGATATTAAAAATTAAATTTTATAAAAACTAACCTAACCCCACCTTTTGACTCACTAACCTAATCATAACAAACGCTGTTGTAACCTCCAAACTGTAATGTCAAACGCATTAAAAAAAGTGATCCGCGGCAAGGGACTAAGAACAGAGATGCGAGAGTTGGGGGTCACAAGAGGGAAAGAAGAGTTCAGGCGGCACGGTAAACCACTTGGCTCTCGCCCTCCTATGAACAGTGTCCTTATCTTCGAAAAAAAAAGTAATGATTTGCGACGGAAACTCAGGAGAAATGTTTCCTAGGAATTAAATAAAATAAGGTAAACAAGAACACACACTTCCAATATTGTGTAGGGAAGTAGTTCGGTTCCTAATTGTAAAATAATACCGTTAGGTTACGTACTAATCAATGCCCATTGTAGGTTAGTTATTAACTCGCAGCGCCGGAGGTCATGGGGGGGGGGCACAGCCCCCCCCCAGTATGTCAGGAGAAGATGGTATAGGCAAAAGTATTGGTTGAAAACTGCACATTTACCGTAGCCATTAAGGGAAACAGGGAAATCATTCTCCAATGTGTAGGAAATTTTGGTTCTTGAGTAAAAATTTACCTTAATTTATGATACCAGCACCCTTTAAACTAATTCCATATTAGCACTGCAAACAATCTGAAACAAAAGAAAACACCCGCACAAGTGTGTAACTAAGCAGTTAATCCTCACCTGTGTATGCCTCGTTGAGGGGCGACATTACACTGGGTCCAATTTACCCCAAGAGTGTTTTGGTCCACCGGGGGGGTAAATAAATACGGATCCAGAACTGAGCATTGATCATACGAAATGATAGACAAGATAGAGCATTTTTAATTTTCATGTTAAAGTAGAGGGAAAAAAAAGGTGACAAAAAAAAAACACTATAATATACGTTTATTACAAGATATAGTACTCAGTCTAGTTATTTTGAAGCCCATGAAAGTTTCCAAATCAGCTGATTTTGTAAACAAACTTTGCCGCCCCGCCCTACTTTTTTTTTGCTGTGTCAATTTTACTCATTTTCTATTTGGTTTCTGGGTTTCAGTACATATCATATTTATATTATATTAATACTAGAAATGTTGTTTAAAATAAAATGGTTGTTTTTTACTACATGGGATATTCCTATTCAAAACTGTTTACACTCTTATGTTATATTGACACAAACATCCAAAAGCCAACAATGGCGGTACCGAATTAGAACCGGTCCGTTGAAAGGACCAAATTTACCCCCGGGTCGGACACCATAACAGTTGTTTTTCCTCTACTTTAACATGAAAAATATAAAAAAACTATGCTCCTATCTTGAGTCCATTTTCGTTGATCAATGCTCAGTTTGGGTCCGTATTTACCCCGGTTGACAAAACACTTCACGGGGTTTGGTAATGGAAATTGCACCCAGGTAATGATACCCTCACGGCATTCATCACGTGTGAGGATAACTGCTTTCTGTATTAGCATTGTTTCTTTGTTAAGATTGTTATTGAAGCTTATATGGAATTAGTTGAAGGGGGTGCTGGTATATAAATTATGGGTAAAATGGTTATACAAGGACCAGACCTAATTCTCTACACAATTGGGAGAAGAGAAAAATGAGAGAATGATTTCTGTGTGCTTTATCTTAATGGATACCCCGGTAAATGTGCATAGTTTAAACCAATACTTCCTATAAAACCTAATACGTCTCCTGACACAACGGGGTATGCCCACCCATACCTCCCTGCTAGTTTAAATTTACTAACCCTAACATGGGGCATTGATACGTAACCTACACGGTTATTATTTTACATTAGGGACCGAAATTCCTTACACAATTGGGGAGTGTGCGTTTCTGTTTACCTTATTTAATTCTAGGAAACATTTTCTCTTGAGTTTCTCGTCGACAAATCATTACTTTCGAAGATAATGACATGTTATAGGGAAGGAGGGAGCCAAGTGTTTACTGCGCCTCGAACTTCTTCTTCCGCTTGTGACCTTGCCTCGCCTCTGTTTCTTCCCTGCCACGGACACTTTTTAATATGCAGATTTGACATTAGTTTGGAGGTTAAAGCCGTGGTGAGTGAGGTGAGGAGTTGAGTTAGTCGGTTCGGTTAGTGAGTCAAAAGGTGGGGTAGGTTAGGTTTTTTTAATTTTTATATCTCCTATACACTCGGATCTTCCTTCCTAATAAAAACCTTATATCTCTGAAGAACTGCTTTGTGACGGACAGCTTCCAGCTCATTTAGAGAATGTTTCTAGAATCACAATAAAGGTTAAACAGAAAACGAAAACATACTCCAATTGCGTAGGGAATTCTTGGCCCTAGTGCTAAAGTATTACAAATAAGTAACAATCGCTTAGAAATTTATAAAAGAAAAAACTAAACATAGACTAGAACAAAGAAGGAAAGAAGAAAAAGTGACTTAGTGTAACTCAAAAAAGAATGGAAACCCAAACGTGTGCGTGTTGGTCATCTTTTCCGCCTCCCCAGAGAATGTTGAAGAACTAGCCCTCACTAATGTTTGATAGTGGCCATGGGCAATGGGCATGGGTTTATGACAGTTGTTTAAGGTTTTGGCCGGTTTGTCAAATTTAAAAAAAAAAAAAAATCTTCTAGATATATATTGACCACATTACCCCAGAGTTAGGTCCGATTTTATCCCCATTGGTTGTAACAATGCGGTCTGCACTTCGCAGACAGACTAAACAGCTATTAATGGACCATTTGTTCAAACTTTAAGACATAGAGGTTAGTGACCCTCCTATGATTGTATTAACTTTATGTTTGTTTATTTCAAATAGATTGGAAAAACTAGAACAAAGTTTGTCAAAAACCAGAACTTAAATTACCCCGGGTCGCGGCACTATACTTTGTCGCGTTAAAGGTTAGGTAACTTGTGGTTTATAAGGTTTAGGTATTACTTGTGGTTAAGGTAGGTTAGGTATAGTTTGTGGTTTAAAGTTTAGGTTAGGTTAGGTTATACTTTGTGGGTAAGGTTTTAGGTTAGGTTAGGTTATACTTTGTGGTTAAGGTTAGGTATTTACTTTTTGTGGTTAGGTTAGGTTTTAGGTATACTTTGTGGTTAAGGTATAGGTAGGGTATACTTTGTGGTAAGGTTAGGTTAGGTTCGGTAGGTATACCTTTGTGGTAAGGTATAGGCTTAGGTTAGGTAGGATACTTTGTGGTTAAGGTTTAGGTCTAGGGTTAGGTATACTTTGGTTAAGGTTAGGTTAGGTTAGGTGAGTATACTTTGTGGGTTAAGGTTAGGTATAGGTTAGGTATATTTGTGGTGTTAAGGTTAGGTGTAGGTTAGGTTAGATTGTCTACATATAGTGACTTTGATTATTTTTGGGGTGAGCCATAAAAACACCTTATATTTTGCTTTCCCCCCACCCAAACACCCCGTATTCCGGCCGTTCCCCAGGCTTCTTGTTGGCGTATTAGGGGGAAGAAAAAAAAGATAGGGAGTGAGGAGCGTCTTCAAAGTTTTGACCAATGAAAAAAAGCACCATAGAACAAGCAACCTATTGTAGGGCAAGAAAAAAAGAAAAAAAGAAAAAATAGTTGGTGTACTTCGGGGTGCTGGGAAAAAACGCTGCGAAACTCTCGTCCATTATAACCGAAGACACAAAAATGACACAGATCGCTTGTTCAATATAAAAATGCCACTGTGACAAGTAGTTATCTCTTAATAATCGATATTTGATAAAAAAACTATGATAAAATACTACGTCATTAAAGTCATGCTATATATCCTTCTTTTTAGACCTATTTATTACACCCTTTGGCCTATTCGCCGGTGTTGTTACTGCGCAGATCGGTCGCCGATCCGGTGTTTTTATGGACACCCATTTCATTAGGACGATTTTAAGTGGAAATATAAGGCAAGCTTTCATAAGATATGATAGGAATCCTTTCGGACTAACTAATTTTGGTAATTCAGTGACTTTTCGTAATTTTATGGCTAACAAAGGACATTTTTTATAGCAAAGGAAAGATCTGGCTGGCGTGAAGGGTTTAAAACTGTAACCCTCACTACCTGTTACTTCACTGGGATCGCGTTGGCAGGACGGAGGGATAATAGATGGTAGGGAAAAACTTACCGTAGATAACAGTGAACTCGCCAGTTTCTCACGTTTCTTGTTTATTACAAAACGTGTTGGTGGCGCGTTAATACATACATTTGTACATCCATGATTTCAGGAAAGTTTTAGAAGGGTCTATAATGGAAAGCTGTGTCATTTTGTGTTCTTCATCTGTAATAATTAGGGCTATTAAAGGAACAAATGACAAAAATAAAACCGAGGACGTAGTGGCGACCTCCACTATACCTACCTACGAGTCAAAGTCGCCAGCTAGAATTCTAACCCAACGTGAGTCGCCCAATCTGGGAAATCAGGGAAATTAGAGGTTAAAGTAAAAACAAGTCTCATATATATATTAACCTGCGGAGATACTTGGATATATAAAAAAAATATCCTGCCAACGTAAAAAATAAATTCTATTCAAGTTTGAAAGAGGTTCTGGCAAGTCTTGTGTCCTGTCGCCCGAAAAGCTATTGTTTACTGTCTCGTCATCGGCGAAGAAAAAACGTGAGAAGCAAAATAATGCGCAAGTTATACTTGCAGCGACAAAGCATAAAAACAACGCTGAAACAGCGGTTAGGAGTATTACAGCCATGAGAATAAAAACTACTGTTGCAACATCTTCATGGCACTAAAAAAACTAAAAAATCAGTATAGTGATGCTATAATCGTAATATATGGCGCCCTGGCGACTTCACTGCAGCTGGCGACTTCACTGTTATCTACGGTAGAGGTACGCGGGGATATGGGGATAAGGGAATGGTGGTCTTATAAAGTGTGCTTGATTTCCGTCCGAACCACAAACTCAACTCTTATAGAACACTTGTAGTCACTCGCATCATTTACATACTAGGGAAACAACCACTGTATAGAACACTCAGGAAGACTTCACTCGCTCTCAATAAACTCAATATGGGGTGCACGCGAGTATAACAGGGACACGGGCACAATATTGGCGGGGGGGTTGCGTGCATTCATTCAATCATTCACTGCCCACCGGATTCTAACCTTATTTCACCATTAAACCAGCAATCCCCTCCGATGGTGTTAATGTACACGCAGTATTGACGACCGACACTGTCACTTAATCACACCCGAAGATCCCCCTCGCGTTATAAAGTAAGGAATTATTTAAGCCGTGGGGGGACGGAAGGGGAAAACAGGGATGCATGAACACAAGAGATACGTAGTCCACGACACAAAGAAACACGCGGGAGGTTTACTGACGTGATACTCAGTGACTGCCGCCTCTGCCTGGCAACAAGGCCTGAATCTGCTCAAATGAACGTCTTCTCAAACCACAAACCAGAAAATTTTAACGTTATAATATCTTTTAGAATATATTATCAATTTGATTTACAGTTTCCCTTTTTATATTAAACCCTAAAGAGTGAGAGAAAGATCTTACCGGGTTCATAGTTTTAAGATTTTAATAAATAATCGTTTATGATTAAGTACACCTTGCTTTCTTTACCGTATAAGGATATTGTGTCGAAGTAAAGTATATTGCAAAAAACTGTACGCTAATCGTGTTAAATATTTTTTTCTAAACCGAATATTTAATTGTTTTTCTAATACAATACCAAAAAAGACTATATGAATTGGGAGCATATCGTTACCACAAAATGAAATAATTGATACACATAATGTGACCTGTACAGAAACATGGGAACTTGAAGTAGCAGACTTTAGCACTAACTAAAATCGAGAAGCTACCCGAATTTTGTACCCAACGCCAGAGACTATAGTATAAGTCTTATCGTGACGCTATCGTTAATCTATGTAGCAGCTTCGTGACAGCTATCGCTGTATGTCTGTCTTAATTCGTGACGTTAAAAAATCTGTTACGTGTGCTTCATCCTACTCTTCCCCCCTTTTTTTGACCCCTTCCCCGCCTCCCCCCTCTTTTCAATTCACCTCCACCCAACCCCGACTCCTCCACCCCCTTACTCCACCACGTGGTGAATGCCACCCACCTCCGTTTAACCACTCACATTCAGAGAGCTCTCACAGAGGACCGGTGTTTGTCCACTCGGGCGCTCGCGCGCCATTTTGGATTTGAACCCCAGGTGTGGCGCCGCTATGCGGATGGTGCTTGCAATCCGTCAAAAGTTGTCACAATGCGCTCTAATCACAATTACTGTGCATATTTCGTTCCCTTGTGTTGTGAGCTTTTTTTCAATACCCCAAAAGACGCAAATATATGTAGTATTAAGTTTAAATAATGAACTGAAAGGTTGTTTATTGGGGATGTAGTATTTTTTGTTATTACACCTTTTTGTTCCTTATCTTTATTCATACCGAAGCCCCCCGTCATTCCAATAAAATTGTCTCCAATCTTAATACCCTCTCCCCCCACAACATTTTTGTTTTGGCTGAAGTCAAAATGGGTGTGTGGTGATGGGTAATGGGTGATGAATGGGTGAGGGTTTGATGGGTAAGGCCGGGTGTAGGGTGTGAGCTGTGACGTGAATGTAGGTTGTGGGTGGTGATGGGTAGTAAGTGAGGGAAGGGTGGGGGGTGAGGGTAAGGGTTGAGGAATGGGTTGGGGGTGAGGGGAATTAGAGTGGGGGGGTGCATGGGGTAATGGGGAGGTGAATGGGTTGGGGGGTGGGTGTGGGTAAGGCGTGAGTGAAAATGTGGTTGGGGATGATGGTAATGGCGGTGAAGTGAAAGGGTGGGGGGTGAGGGGTAATGGGTGTGGGGGTTGCTGGTAGGTGTAGGAATGGGTGGGGGGGGTGAAATGGGTGATGGAATAGGGGGGGGTTGATGGCGTGGTAAGGGGTTTTGAATGGTGACATGGGTGTGGGTGGTGCTGGGTATGGAGTGACGTGAGATGGGTGGGGGGTGATGGGTAAGGGAGGTGAAGATGAGTGAATGTGGTGTGGGGGGATGGGTAAAATGGGTAATGTGTGGATGTGGTTTTAAGGGTGGGGGTTGATGAGGAATGGGTGAGGTGAATGGGAGGGGGGGTGTTGAAGTTGGGGTGGGTGATGGGAAAGGGTGATTGATTGATTTAAAGTAACCGTCCAGACCCAACCTGTTAGGCAAATAATGTTGAAATGAAATGGACATTCAAAACAACTAATCGACCAAAAATAATTGTTATGTGTATGTCCAGGCACCCCCAGTGATATTTCACGTAAAAAAAAATAAAAACACGACTTTTGTTAAAAAAAGTATGTGCGGAAAAAAAAAAATCTTTACCCAACAGGGTTGTCTAGCAATGTTATTGAATGATCCGTCACAAGAGGAAAAGCTCCTACCAATGGTAAAACCAACACTCTTCTGCCCTCTGTGAAGGACCCTTGCGGGCAAATGTTTGATGAGCGATTGTACTTCGGTTTGTCAGACAGTGAATCTGTCGCTGTGATAGATCAGACGTACGAGCTCAATCTGAGAACCCGCAACAAATGACCGCTGTCTCGCCTGCCTCGCGTTATATAGGAGAAAAGGCAACCTCCAGATATGTGGTGGGAGCCCAACCCTTATATGTCTGAGCCAGAGTACGAGGTGGTTCGTGAAACAAAGGTGTTAGCGGAGCCTGCTGATCGGTCAAATCTACACACAACAAAAACCACTCGCTACACCCTAGACACACAAACACTTACTACACACACACCACACAAAACCACTACTACACACCACACACACACACACAACACAACACTACGTACTACACACACAAAACACTATACCCACAACACAAAACACTACTACACACACACACGCAAACACTACCTACACATACACCACACACACAAACACTTCACTACAGACAAAACACGATCCGTAACTACACACAAACACTATTACAACGAGACACACACACAACACTATACACACCACACACACACAACACTTACTACACACCACAACACGCAAAACACTATACACATACACACCACATCACAAACACTACTAACAGACAAACACACGTACTCCACACAAAACACTATACACACACACACAAACTACTACTACACACACACACACACAACACACACTCCACACCACACACACACACACACACACACACACACACACACCACACTACACACACACCCAAACATACACACACCAAAACACTATCAGCACAAATACACACACACATCACACAAATACTACTACTACACACACAAACATTACTACAAACACATAAAACACTGTACGAAATAAATCACACACACACACACACACATCTACTACAACACACACACACACTACAAACATATTACTACCACCACACGAACAAAAACACTACACAACACACACATAGTAAAACACTGACGACACACCACACACACAAACACTAAACACACCACACTACAAACACGATTACAACACACCCCAAAACACACACAGTCACCAACACACACAAACACTAGTACACACTACTATCACACACACAAACAGTACGACACACAGGCACAAAACCTACCACACACACACACACACACAAACACTACGCACGAACACCACACTCCACAAAAAGACTACACAGTGTGAGAGATCAAACACAACGACTACACACACACAAACACTTACTACACACACACACACACACACAAACACTACCACACACACACAACACACAAAACCACTATACCACACACACAAACACTTACTACACACAACACAAACACTACTACAACACACACCCCAAACACTACTACACTACACACACAAAACACATTACAACACACACAAACAGCTTATGTACACACCACACACACCATACACACCAAACACTCACGAACATACACACCACACAACACACTACACAGTATACACACACACAACACTACTACACACAGCACACACACACAACACACTACTAACACACACACAAAACAACTACTACACACAAACAACAAACACTACTACACACACACAAACCACACACACCTAGGCACACCAAACACACACTTACAACACGACTACGCAACACACACACACACCACAAACACTACTAGCACACACACACACACAAACACACACAAACACTAACTACACACACACACACATCAAAACCACTAACACACACAACACACACACACAAACACTACTCCACACACACACAAACACACTACACACCACACACACACACAAACACATACACACACACACAAAACACTATACACACCACACTACACCCACACACACACACACACACACACAAACACACACACAAACACACAAACACACTACCTACTACAAAAACACCACACACAAAACACACTTATCAATGTTCCCCTACTACTAACACACACACAAAACACTACCACCCACACACACTAGCAGCGCCGGGAAGAGGAAGCCTTCCTTTTGCTACGTCAACCGAGGCCGTGGCGCATCACACTCCCATGCCTCAAGGATAAGAAACTGATGTTACCTTTTTTTCAGTTGTTACCTTTTGATCTGCCTGTTGCCCAGCAGCGTTTTCGAAGCCTCGGGACAAATACAGATTTTGATTGCGGAATTTATTCAAAACCGAGCTACTGACGATACTGGATGCAAAAAAGTGGACAACATATTTGTTAGATACACTCACGTATGTATATCGGCTTATAACTCTAACTTACATCAAATCAGGGAATGGATTGAAATGGTCTGGACCGATTACTTTTAACTGCCAAAAAGATGAATGTGCCAGAAAGGGAAATGGGAGTGAAACGAGCCCATGGAGTTGAACACACGGGGTGATGGGTAATGGAGGTGAGTGAATGGATTCAGGTGCGGGGGTGGGGATGGGTGATGGGCCGGGTGAAATGGGTAATGGCCCGTGAGGTGAAACCTGAATGGGTGTTGTAAGGTGATGGGTAAGTTTAATGGCGAGTGGAGGGAATTCCCCTCCCCCTTCTTGATCTTATTTCTTTCCCCGTCAGTTCGGTTTCTTCTGACTCTATGTCATCCCTCCAATTCTCCTTACTCCCTCTATCCTTCTTTCCTTCTCTTATATCTCCTTCCTTTACCCTATCTCACACCTTCATTATCACCCCGCATCCATCAACCACAAAAAGGAAGGAGCGATCCCCCTCTATACGCACGGGGACGGTCAGTGCGTGCTTGCCACCAACCCGCTAGGATCGCCTGTCAGCCCTGAAGTAGTCAAAAAAATGGTTTGCGCCATGTATATCGCCCCCGTACGTGTAGTGACACCCTCATCGGGAAAGTCTCTGCTGTATATACCCCGCCACCAACCTTCACACACTCCTCTCTTATCCTCCCCCCCCATCCCCGTGTTCCCCCAATCAAAACACTCCACTCTTCATTCACCCCCACCTAGCTCTTATTCTTTTTGTGTTCCCCCCCTTCTTACTTAATGACAAACACCCAACCCTGTTGTGGGGCCTCACGCATTGTTCGTTTACGTAGCTCTTCTTGACGCTTCGTAGCGATTAGTCGTTCATTGGCAACTCGCCCGTGTCATGGCACTGTCTGGTGGTATTGTAGAGCTCTATCGTGACGAAAAAATTTACCATAATTTTCATTCTCGGGACTTAGGCAGTTGCAAGAAGAAACGAGAGGAGAAAGAAATGGGACGTTTGTCCATCGAGGTACCACGATAGTGCCAGTGTGGGTCTGGTTCCGCGTGCCCGCAACGTGATACTTCCAATTTGATTAAGTTTTTCGAACACGCCTGCAACACTGCCCCCCATCGGCATGCACTGATTGTCCCGACGTCGGGAGCGAGATGAGGGCTACCAACCCTGTTACGATCAAAAGAATTCACTAATATTTACATACTATAAAGAAATTCCCATTCCTGTCATTTTATAGACATTAACTGTTTTTCTAGTAACATAAAAATAAAACTAATACTTGTATTAGCAATGCGTTTTCCCTAGAAAGAGGGGCCCCCCCCGTTACGAAAAGATGTTTCACAAGTTTCTGAGGCACACTGGTCATTTGAGTTACCATGATCAATCGCCACGCTGGTGTTCAACCTCCACCTCTCTCCCCGCTTCTTCTCTCTCTCTCTCTCTCTCTCTAGCTCTCTCTCCCTCTCTCTCTTATGAGAGGCTCGCTCCTCTCTCTCTCTCTCTCATTCTCTTCTCATCTCTCTCCTCTCTCGTCTCTCACTCTCTTGTCTATCTACTATCGCTCTCTCTATATATCTACTCTCTATCATACGATCTCTCATCTCTCTCTATCTCTGATCGTAGATGTCTCTGCTCTATCTCTCAGAGCTCTATCGCTCTGGCTCTCTCTCTAGCCCATCGCGCTCTCTATCTCTTACCACCAGATCTCTATTCTCTCTCTATCTCTCTATAGACACTGCTTCTCTCTATTATATATCGATCTCTCGTGAGTTCTCTCACTCTCTCTCTCTCTCTCTCGCGCTCGTCAGCTCTCTCTCTCTTCTCTCATCTGCTCTCTCTCTTGCTCGCTCTCCCTCTCTCTATCTCTCCTCTCTCTCTCTCTCTCTCTCTCTCCTCTCTCTCTCTCTCTCTCTGTCTCTCTCTCTCTCTCTCTCTCTCTATCTCTCATGGTTACAAATCATTGCGTTTCAGATGATTCCTAGCAGTAATGTTAGCCATATTAGCTTATTATCAATTTAGAAATGGTAACTGCATAGAAGTAACACATACATCAAACATAGTTAAATTCTGTTCACTTATATCCCAGCGGGAATAGGTACCGAGCGATTATTGGCCGTATTGTTTAGGGTGCAAGGATCCGTTGAGAACCATATAGGGTGATGTCCATGATGCTTTTCACAGGCGTGGGTAGTTGATCAGTCTTCTTCAGGAAGACACGTACAGGAAAGGGTAGATGACTCTATCGTCATGGGTGTCGATGGACTCCGCCCGCTTGCCCCATATCACCCGCCGCTGTCAATAGGTGGCGCGGACATCCATCCACTTGTCTTGAGTTCACGGCAACTAAAAATTATGAATTAGCTGCCTTTTCGGCTTAGTAACCGCGTTGATTCTCCCTCAGAAATGTATTACATATTGAATAGAGGCGTATTTTGTAGTGTCCTTCCGGAGTAAAATTATACTTATTTAAGCTCCGCCCCTGCTTGCCATCACAAAATACGATTGTAGCGCTGCCAAAGCTCTTTCTTGATGTTGCCGAGAGTAAAAGTGTCGTACACTTCATTACCTCTTGCAGAGGCTCAAGGAATATCGTTAAAGTTGACATTATTGAAGGCACAGCAAAGAGTAGTAGCGTGATTGTCTTTATTACACATCGATATCTAATTGTTTTGAGCTCTTAGAATGGCCTAGCATTGTTTTCTAACTCTATAGATGGACTTGATATTAAACTGAAATGTTTAGGGCGCTATGAAACTGTTATTTGAATATCTATTTGCTACACAGCCATTTCACGATGTGCGTCGAGGATGTTTAATGCTTTCATGGCCCTGTACGTATGTAGGCTACGTGTCCCTACATCTACGTTTCACGAATTATTCTTTGCCTAAACCTAGATAAATGCTGGTTGTGATCATCCTCCAGTGCATCTCCCCCGTTTAACATCCAGGGCGGGTGTGTGGTGGGGGGGTGTGTGATGGACGTGTGGTGGGTGGGTGTGTGGTGGGCGGATGTATGATGGGCGTGTGGTGGTGGGTTGTGTGGTGGGCGGATGGGTGATGGGCGTGTGGTGGGTGGGTGTGTGGTGACGGATGTGTGATGGGCGTGTGGTGGGTGGGTGTGTGGTGGGCGGATGGGTGATGGGCGTGTGGGGGGTGGGTGTGTGGTGGGCGGATGGTGATGGGCGTGGGGTGGGTGGGTGTGTGATGGGTTGTGGGGCGGTTGGTGGTGGGGCGGGTGGGTGCCTGGGTGGTGGGGGGTGTGTGGTGGCCCGTGGGTAAGACCCCCTTTAAACCGTGTTGGCGCTGAATCAGACTGATGAAATGTTCGTATTCGTGCCCGGGCGATAGGTTCTCTAAAAGGCTTTCTTTTTGTGTGATATAACTATTACCAAATTTATACATTTCTTTTGCAAATGTAATATCACTCATGAATATATTTAAGTATTTGACTATACTATAGCAATAATACACCATTTTTTGGTGCTAAGCCAGCAAGCATAAACGAAGATTCGGACACATTGAAAAATTCGAGGTTGGGAATTTTGTTCCAGACGTCGCTGGAGAATTTATATTTGTGACTTCTTACCTGTTAAGATCACCTCTCTACTCCTTACAAACTCCTTACCTACTATTAATTAAATACAGTACCCTTTTGGGCATGTCGTGCGCATGTAATGAATGTTAAATTTGGATGAGATTAAAGGAAAAGAGAAACATTTACGGGAGGAGTTTTGATAAGATTTTCTCATGCGCGCGATCTGATTGGCCAGGCTCTTGAAACCACCACCCACACCCACGACTGAATAATTTTACAGGAAAAGAGTAAAATAATTTTATTGCTCATTTTCTATGCACGCAAAAGAGTAAATATAAGTGGGCGGAGCTTAAATAAGTAAAATTTTACTTCCAAGGCATGGAAAAAATACGCCTTATAGGCGTATTTTGTAGTGTCCTTCGGAGTAAATTATACTTATTTAGCTCCGCCCCTGCTTGCCATCACAAAATACTTTGTAGCGCTGCCAAAGCTCTTTCTTGATGTTGCCGAGAGTAAAAGTGTCGTACACTTCATTACCTCTTGCAGAGGCTCAAGGAATATCGCTAAGGTTACATTATTGAAGGCACAGCAAAGAGTGTAGCGTGATTGTCTGTATTACACATCGATATCTAATTGTTTTGAGCTCTTAGAAGGGCCTAGCATTGTTTTCTAACTCTATAGATGGACTTGATATTAAACTGAAATGTTTAGGGCGCTATGAAACTGTTATTTGAATATCATTTGCTACACAGCCATTTTCACGATGTGCGTCGAGGATTTTTATGCTATCATGGACCTGTACGTAGTAGGCTACGTGTACCTACATCTACGTTTCACAAATTATTCTTTGCCTAACCTGATGAATGCTGGTTGTGATTCATCCTCCAGGGGCTCTCCCCCTTTTAAACATCCATGGGCGGGTGTGTGGTGGGCGGGTGTGTATGGACGTGTGGTGGGGGGGTTTGTGTGTGGCGGATGTATGAGGGGCGTGTGGTGGGTGGGGTGGGGTGGGGGGCGGATGGGTGGTGGGTGGGTGTGTGGTGGGCGGATGTGTGATGGGGGGGTGGTGGGTGGGTGTGTGGGGGGCGGATGTATGATGGGCGTGTGGTGGGTGGGTGTGTGGTGGGCGGAGGGGTGATGGGCGTGTGGTGGGTGGTGGGTGGTGGGCGGATGGTTGATGGGCGTGTGGTAGGTGGTGTGTGATGGGTGTTTTGGTGGGCGGGTGGTGGTGGGCGGGTGGGTGCCTGGGTGGGGGTTTGGGTGTGTGGTGGCCCGTGGGTAAGAGACCTCCTTCCCGTGTTGGCGCTGAATCAGACTGATGAAATGTTCGTATTCGTGCCCTGCGATAGTTCTCTAAAGGCTTTCTTTTTGTGTGATATAACATATATACCAAATTTATACTTTTCTTTTGGGCAATGTAATATCACTCATGAATATATTTAATATTTGACTATACATAGCAATAATACCCCAGTTTTGGTGCTAAGCCAGCTTAGATTTAACGAAGCTTAGATCAACGAAGATTCGGACACATTGAAAAATTCGAGGGATTGGGAAATTTGTTCCCAGACGTCGCTGGAGAATTTTTAATATTTGTGACTTCTTACCTGTTAAGAGTCCCTACTCTACTCCTTACTACTCCTTACCTACTATTAATTAAATACAGTATCCTTTGCATGTCGTGCGCATTAATGAATGTTTTAATTGGATGAGAATTAAAGGAAAAGAGAAACATTTACGGGAGGAGTTTTGATAAGATTTTCTCATGCGCGCGATCTGATTGGCCAGGCTCTTGAAACCACCACCCACACCCACAACTGTATAATTTTACAGGAAAAGAGTAAAATAAGTGTATCTGCTCAGTTTTCTATGCACGCAAAAGAGTAAAATATAAGTGGGCGGAGCTTAAATAAGTAAAATTTTACTTCCAAGGGCATGGACAAAATACGCCTTAAGTCATAGGTATAAGTCATAGGTATGTAGTATAGGTATAAGTCATAGGTATAAGTCATAGGTATGTAGTATAGGTATAAGTCATAGGTATAAGTCATAGGTATAGGCGGCGTAGATCAACCGTGGACAACAGATAATGGAAGAACGGTATATAACGTCATCTCCATTATCTGTGTCTCCGTTATTTAGGTGTATTGTGACTGCTTTATAAATGACTCGCTTACATTAACTCTTTTTTTATACCTTTTTTATATTAACTCACTTTATTTATATGTATAGATATTCTTATTTTTTCTTCATATTTTGCATTTTATATTAACTCAATCTTTATATTATATTTTTGTATCATTTCCTATCTCACTTTATGGATTATACTTTTTTTTTTAAAATTATTTCATTTCCCCTTATATAAAACTTTTTTTTATTATTTCCATTTACACTTTTTTTATTTCAATTTTTTTTGTATTATTCCAATTTTAAAATTTTTTTGAAAATGCTATTTTCAATCACTTTTTATATCCCGACTTATTTTTTTTTCCCTTTTTTCATATCTCCCTTTTGGGTAATAAAATCTTTATAAAAACTCCCAAAAATTTTTTTAAACTTAAATTTTATATTATTTTAATCTTACTTTAATACATCTAATATTAAAACTAACTATACATAGGGAGGGAGCCTGGGGTCTGTTTGGGCTGTCCGGGGTTCTGTGTGGGGCTGGGGGGGTTTTGGGCAACCGAAACTTAAATTCAATCTTAAGAAGTAGGCTCCAAAAAAAACGCCCAAATTTAAAAAATTTGGTGGTAAACCCGGCTTGGTCCCATGTTGATTGGGAAAAATTTTTAAGGGGGTTTTGGGCTAAAAAACACTTTTAGGCGTATTAAAAAACCCCGAAGAAATTTTTCCGGGGGGCGTTTTTGTTCCTCCTAATTTTTTACCCTTTAATTTCATGATTAAACATAAATTTTCTTTTTTTTTCATTTTATATTACACTTTTTATATTACCTCACCTTGTTTGCCTTCCCCTTTTAAAAGTCTTTGCCCCTTTTACTCGCCAATGAACCCCTTTCCCCTCTTTCCCCTTTTTGACCCTTTTTTTCCCCTCCTTTCCCCCCCTTTCCCCCTCCTCAGGGTACTAAAGCCCAATTTTAATGGAGACCTACTAAAGGGAAAACGCCGAAAAATGTGTAATCTATTCCCAAAAAAAACTCCCAATTGGTGGTGGAAAAAAAAATGTTCCCCCTGGTAAGAAAAAAAAGTTTGAAAAACATTAAAAAAGACACCCGTTGGGGTGACTAATGGATCCAAAAAACATTGGCACAAAACGCCGAGGGAAAAGTTTTAAAAAACGGTCAAAAAGCAGACTTTTCGAAATTTTGAGAAAACAAAGACGTAAAACGTCGCTGCAAAAAGGGCTAATTAAGTCCCAAAAAAAAATGAGTAGAAAAAAAATTTCAAGGAAACCCAAAAACCCAAAACCCCCAAAAAAAGGGTTTTTTCAATACGTTCGAAGTAAGAAAAACGGCAAAAAAAATATTTGGGGCCCCTGGGCAGAAAAAATATATATCTTGGTAAATGATAAAAAAGTATGGTTTTTCGTCCTTTAAAAGAAAACTTTTTTTCGGTATTTTTTAAAAAAAGACGAAACCCATTAAACCCCCAAAAAATAAACATTTTATGCGGACTCGAAAGGGATGACTGGGAATAGCAGAGAAACATTTAAAAAATATCAAAAATATTTGGGAAACTTGAACCCCCCCGAAAAACCGTGGGGGGGGTGGGGCGAATCTCGGGCCCCGACTACTTCGCGAAGGTCACAGTCCCAAATTTTGGTCCCCTTAAAAATTATTTTTCCCAAAAAATCGCTAAGGAACAAAAATTTTTTTGGTCCTAAGTATGGGGAAAATTTGCTTGGGTTTCAAAACCCATATTCCAAGGGGAAAAGGGGTAAGCCAAGCAAGTAAATTTTCGCCCAAATTTGTCTAACTTTTCCCTGGGTTTTTAAACTATTTTAGAAAAAAATTGGGGACAAAAAAAGTGCTTTTCCGATAAAAAATAACTCAAACTAAAATCCCAAACATGGATTTTTGGGGAAAAAAAGAGATCCTGTTAACAAACCCCCAATGGAAATTTTTTTTAAAGTCCTTTTTTCAAACTGGGACGCTTTAAAATTTCCCGGGGGTAATATACCTTTATTTTCAGAAAGTTTTTCGTATAATTTTCCCCATAAAACGACTGTTGACCGCTAAGGGCACATGGCTTGGGGGACAATTATGTTCATGGGTTGGCGATTGGCTTTCAAATTTGGAAACAAAGGTAGTAATAAATGGGGAGGGTCTATTGGGTTTTAAAGTTTTTAGTGGGGTGCCTCAGGCTCGGTTTGGGTCCTATCTTTTTCTGATATATTTTTCAAAGGCTGGACCCCGGGGGACGGGATCTAAAAAATCGAAATTTTTCAATTTAAACCAAAATTGTCGGTTTTAAAAACCCTTTTCTAGGAAAACCCGCGAACTTCCTACAAAAATGCCTCCAAAAAAAACTATCAGATTGGAGTGGGTAAATGGCTATTTTAAAATTTTAATTCCGAAAAAATGAAAATAATGCATATGGCAACGTTAACCCTCAAAAATTTGCTATCCCAAAAGCAAAATAAATCGTTAAATGAAAGGGAAAAGCAGGAAAAGGGGTTAGGTGTCATCACAGTAATGATCTGAAAAAAACCCGTCCGCATTGCCTAGCTGCCAGTAAAAAGGAAAAAATGATGTTTGGGGTTTATTAAAAAAAACCCTTTTAAAATAAAACTGGCCCGTAAAAGGGCACCCAAATTTTACACGCCTTGGTTAGGCCCCAAAAAGGGAATATGCCGTTTCCCTTCTGGTCGCCCTTTTTGTTAAAAATCAGCCAATTGGGAAACATTTCAAAGGAGCAAACCCAAAAAAATTCCATCTCTGCGAAAATTAAACTTTTTAAGAGAACTTCGGAAAATTAAATGTTTTTCCCTTTAAAAGGGTCGTAAAAACCGTTTGGGGGTTATGAACCTTAGGTCCTAAAAAGGTTTTTGAGTCATTTAAACAAAAGAAAAACACTTATTCGAGCTTTAAAATCCCAATTTACAACAAAAAATAATGGTTTAAAAAATAAAAGGTCAACGTTGCATCACCGATTCCGTAAAAAATTTTTTCAAAGTTAGAGTCCCTTGATCGGTTTAAACAAAGGGGTTTCCAGCAAATGTTGCGGGCCAAACCCAAAAAACTACATTCAAAAAAAAGACTTGACCCCCACTGGTTTAAAATAAATGGGTATTTTAAAATGCCGGGAAATTTGTATTATCCCCCCCGTATCAATTTGTTGTAATTGGTAGTGGTAGTTGTAGTTTTTGGATTTTTCATATCTAAACTTCTGCACTATGAAACTTCCTTTTTTTCCTATTTTTAGGGGGCAGGTTCATTTTCCAACTTTTTCTTACAAGTAGTTGATAGTTTTTGTAGTATGTAGTTCAGCCCGATACCCCCGCTAGGGGCCAAAAGGGTTTCCCGGGGTCTGTTATTTTTATGTAAACCTAATTTTAATCCTCCCCTTTCCCCTAATGCAAGTCAAGGGCAAAGATCCGGTCCCTCGTGGACCCTCGCCAACATGGGGAGAGAGGGGAGAGAGGAGAGGGGGAGAGAGAGGGGGAGAGAGAGAGAAGGGAGGGAAAGGGGGAAAAGAGGGGAGAGAGAAAGAGAGAGAGAGAGAGAGGGGAGAGAGAAGAGAAGAAGAGGGGAAAGAGATAGAGCGGGGGGAGAGAGAGAGAATTTAAAGGGGCAATCCCAGACTTTTTAAACCCTGAGGAGGAAGGGGAGAGAGAGAAGGGGAGAGAGAGAGGGAAAAGAAAAAAGGGGGGAGAGGGGAGAAGAGAAAAAGAGAGAGAGAGAGAGAGAGAGGATAAAAAATGACTTAAATTTAAAAGAGCAATTTCCCCTTTTTCTTTGGGGAGGGAAAAGAGAGGGGAAAAGAGAGGGGCCCAAAAGAGAGAGAGAGAAGAGAAAAGGAGAAAGAGAGAGGAGAGAGGAGAGAAGAAGAGAGAGAGGGGGAGAAAAAAAATTTAAAATAAATTTTTAAAAAAACTCCCACTTTTTCTTTTCCCGGGAGGGAGAGAAAGGAAGAGAGAAAAGAGAGAAAGGAAAAGAGAGAGAGAGGAGAAAGGGGGAGAGAGAGGGGGAGAGGGAGAGAGGGGGAGCAGAAAAGAGGGGAAAATAGGAGGAGAGAAGGGAGAAGAGAGAGAGAGAAAAGAGAATTTAAAAAACAAAACCCAAAAAGGGCTATTCAAACATAACATTTTTGACCCTTTTTTTTTCCCCGGGCAAAAATCGTCGACACTTACAAAAAAAATGCATTTAAAAAAAACCTTTAGCAAAACAATGGGTCACCCCGAAGATCCTCCCCCAGAAGCCACCGGGAAAATCCCCACCCAAAGGGTTTTTCCCCCCAGAAGATCCTCCCCCAGCCCAATTTGTGAATGTAAAATTTTAAAAAATTTTGGGTCCCAAAAAATATTTTTTTGTATTATGCTCTTTTGAGAAATGCACTTCTGAAAAATTTGGGGAAAAGGCAAAAAAAGACCCTTTTAAAATAATTAAATGGATTTTTTTCTTCAGGCAATCTTTTGTTTGGGTTTTTCCCCGAAAACATCCTTTGATCTGGAGTATTTTGCCAATTCATCCCGTTTTTCACAAGTATCACACTTAACCCTTCCCCGCTTTTAAGTCTGTTTTTTTTTAAAACCACCGAATTTCCCCTTTGTTGAATCATTACAAAACATTTTGGGGCGGTGTTTTTGGGAAAATTTTTGCGTTCATGGGCGGGCTGACTCCTATGGGGCATTTTTTTTTTTAAGCCCCCTTCTTTTATATGTCCTTTACTTGCTGGGGGGTCCTGACTCCTCCCTTTTTTTCCCCTTTTTACCCCGACCTCACTTGGGAAATTTAAAATCAGGGCAGGTCTTGACCCCACCTTTTTAAAAACCCTCACCCCAGGGAAAATCCCCCTGAAAAACCCCTCCCCTCCAAAATTTTGGGGTGACGGTCTTCAGGGATCCGAAAAAAATGACTTTTGGGCATTTTTTTTTCGGGGGCATGTATAGAATGGAAAAACTTTCAAATTTGTTCTTTTAAATCACTAGCACCCGCTAAAAAAGCGAATATTTAAAACCCCAATAGCGAAAAAACGGGGGTACGAGGGGACCCATCAATAAGGGGGTTTAAAATCAAAAATTCATCCCTTATTTTTTTTTAACATCGTTTTCTCATCAAAAAGGGCACCCCCAAAGGGAAAAAAAAAATCCAACCCCCCCTAGAGTACTGGGGGGGGGGGGGGGGCCTGGGGGGCACCCGTAGCCCCGGGGGTTAAAGTTTAAAGAACTACCCTTTCCCAGGTTTTACGAGGCGGCATGGAGGGACGAGGGGGGGCGGGGAGGGCCCCCGGGAGTGCGGTTGGCCGGCTGAGAGGGGTGAGGACCCGAGGGTAGTGTGTAGAGGAGTTCCGCCTCAGTAAGGGCCTGCGGGGGAGTCCCCTTCCCCCCCTCCCCCGGGCCCCCCCTTTGGGGCGGGGGGTCCGTTTTTTCCCTCCCCTCCCTCCCCCGCCTGCCCAGTGGACTACTATCGCCTTTTGCCTTTAAAAAATACGTGTGGATAAAAACCGGGGGGTAAAAATACCGTGATAAAAGTAAGTCGCCAAACCCGAGTCAAATTTCGCCAGCCGCCAAAAATTTCGAATAAAAGCACCTTTCGGTTTTTTATGCGCCCTGAAAATTTTTACAGTATTTTTTCCCTGATTTTAATCTACCCTTTTCAGCGTTTTTTTTTGCTTTTTTTATCTGCAAAAATAACGTTTGGGAAATTTGGGTTCTAAAGTTTTTCCCCGCGCGATGACAGACAGCACTCACACCTTTCGGGCGGGAGGACACAAAAAATTTCCAATTTTTTCAAAATTGAATAGAATTTGCTTTTCACGTTCGCAGAGGATTTTTTTATATATCCAAGCATCTTTCCCCCTTCCCATATATATAGAGATTTTTTTACTTTTCCTCCAATTTCCCTGAAATTCCCCCGATTTGGGGACTCAAATGTTGGGGGTTAAAAAACTAGCTTGGGCACTTTACTGATAGGTATAGCAAAGTCGCCACTCGGTTTTATTTTTTTTAAATTTTTTCCTTTATAGCCCAAAATAAATAGGGCGGGAAGAAAAAAATAAAACAGACCCTTTTAAAATAACCCTTTAACTTTCCGAAATCAGGGGTTTCAAATTTTAAGTATCAACCCCCCCCACGTCTGTAAATAACAAAGAAACGGTTTAAAATGGCACTTGGGCTGTTTTCTACGGGAGTGTGTGGGTGTATACAGGACTTGTACTAGTGAGTTTCGGTTTTTCTGCCTGTTCCTCTTGCCGCCTTTTATAAATCTGGTTAAATTTTAAACAAAGAACCTTTGAAAATAAACTCAAAAAAGGAGTCCAAGTGTTTCCTTCGCCTGTAGTTAATTTTAAATTTATTAAATTAGGTGATAAAGACCGTGGATTGTGATTTCAGCCGCCCCATTTACATACCAAACCCCAAAGTTTTTTGTAAGAACCCTCGTGGGTTTTTGGCGTTTTACAGCCCCCTTCACAGTGGGTTTACCGTGTTGTTGTGTGGGGCGAGGGGCGTAACAATAGACTTAAATTTCAGAAATTTTAAAAAAATGAAAACTGTTGAAAATTTTTAGTAAAAATTAACGTGAAAAAACCTTTCTATGAACCCCAAAAACCCACCTAAACTGCACGGTACCCCATTTAAAAACGCTAAGGTTTTACAGTGGGAGATGGGGGGGATGATATGAAGGCTTTGATCAGTGGGGTACCGAGGGGGGGTCCATGCGGCCATGCCCCCCCCCTTTTGCAAAAAATAAATAATAAAATATATTTATTATAAATAAATAATATATATATATCACAGACCACTATATCTACAGTGATATATATATATATATATAACAGGAGAACCTCATTTAACCGGCATTTAAAACAACGGCAGCCTCAAAACACCGGCACTAATCGACCCAGGCATTTTTTTTTTTTTTTTTTTTTTTCCCCGGGCCTCCAGCAGGGAGGACCACGGGCTAGCTTGAGCTCGTCAGAGAGATCCTATGAAAAAAGAGAGGAGAGTGTTCGTGCTGCTGGCGTGCGACACGAGGACTAGCTTGTCCATCCTGACGAGGAGTGCGGGGCACTCAGCAGGATAACCCAGGCATTAATTAGGTATAATTATTTCAAAAACTGAGAAAATCGGCAGAAATTTAGTTCAAATTTGGCGGGGTACGCAGGGTTGGCAACCTTTTCATCCCTTTCACTGGTAAACTCTGGAACTCTCTTCCTGTTTCTATTTTTCCACTTTCCTATGACTTACATCTTTTCAAAAGAAGAGTAACAAGACACCTCCCGAACTAAATTGGCTCACCCCTCTTTTTTATTTTATTCTCTTACTGTCTTCTTTATAGGGACTGGCAACTAAGCGGGCTTTGTGTTACCCATTTTTGTTGTGCCCTTGGCCAGTTCCTTTGATGTATATCTTATCTTATATCTTTTCTTGTTAATGCATTTAGTAATGTTATTTTTACTTGGGGGAAAAAAAAAAAAAAAAAAAAAAAAAAAAAAAAAAAAAAAAAAAAAAGGATTTGGGGCGATTCCATAAGAGTAACTCTCAAAACAACGGCAAAATGAGTTATCCGGCATGCGCTCCCCCCCCGAGGGTGCCGGATAAACGAGGTTCTCCTGTATTTGTTTGTTTGTTAGTTTAGAGGATAATTCCTCAGAGCCGTAGTGATCTACCGCTGCAGCTTAGTGTTGGCCGAAGCCACTACACCGGGAGGGGGGTCACAAACCCTCGGCAAACACCCGGTACCCATTCACTGCTGGGTGGACAGGGGCTCGGGTTTTAAGAAAGACCACCCATCTATCTTCGCTCCGCCCGGGGATCGAACCCGGGACTTCTCGGTTGTGAGCCGAGTGTGCTAACCACTACACTACGGAGTACCTGTATATATATATATACACACAAGCCTCGTTTTCCTGGACCTCCATTTCCCGGATATCGGATTTGTCGGACAAAATCCGAGGTCCGGGGATATGTCAGAGTCCCAGACAAATGCCTGGTCCAGTCCGTAAATCGACAAAGTTGTCCGGCGGTCCGAGCGTCTCCTGTCACCCCCGGTCAGTGTCTGCGCCTCCCGCCAGCTGGCAGCCTGCTCAGCGGTCGTATTGTTTACATTTGGGCACAAGACCCTCACGGTTCACCTGCACTGCCTCCATCAGTCCCCTGACCCCCACTGCCGTACCGTACAGGAACGTCTCTGAGACTATTAAACACTTTATGCTGCAGTGTCCGCGCTTCCACTCCCACCGTGTAGTGCTAGTCTCAACTCCTCACCCTGAACGTCGCCACCTGTGACCTGCCCACCCTGCTGGCGGCAGCTGGCGTCCACTCCTCCCGGCAACACGCTGTCATCCGCCTCACCTGTGCCTTCCTGAGGAAGACAGGTCAACTACAGTGCCTGTGATAGCATCATAGGACATCACCAGGGCTCATAGTATTCCCCAAGGGATCCTCGCAGCCCTAAAAACAACAACAAAGTGACGTAAAAATCCGCGGCGGGGTAGTTGATATTGGCGGTTGCCGGACAGTAAATACTAGAGTAGGATAAACGTCCGGGGGTGGGTAATGGCCTCGGACTCTTGCGATTCCCGGACCAGTGCTCCCGCCTATTAGACCGGGAAAACGAGGGTTATATATATATATATATATATATATATATAAAAATATATATATATATATATATATATATAATTGGCCCCCCCCTTTTCAATTTTCTGGGTAAGCCACTGCTCTTGATCATTATTTGAGGGAGTATTGGTAGTCGCTGCGGTACACAGAATCGCAGGGCTGGTGGCTGTGGTATACGTAATGGCGGCAATGGTGGTCGGCCAGCGGAGCCTTTCACAGCTGACGCGATATTATTAAGGTGTGTTTTACACCTCGTCCTCGTCTTAACCGATTGATCGGTTACAGTTCACACACATATTAAGATGAGCTTGACTACACCTTAGTGTACAATCAAAGACTGGCTACACCTTCATAGTGTAGGTGATAATGCGTGACTGATGTCTTGACTGAAAATCCTTATCAAGACAGCTGGAGCTTACATGTGGAGCGTTCCAATAATGTCTACTCCTATACGTGGAAGTTCCTCACAATTCTTATATTATTTTAATCCTTTGATTAATTGTGGTATTATAGGTGAATACCACCAAAATTATATTACTATATTTAATGCATCTTAAATTATACCCAAATCTATAATAATATATACATAGGTGGTTCGTCTCCCTTTGACATGGGAGGCGGCAAATTCCACCATTCAAATTACTACCATTCTCATAATTAGAGAACGGTTTTAGTGGATAATTTCCACAAAAACCAAAATGTTCTTAAATGACAACGAAGTATGTGAAATAGAAATTACAAATGGCATACGTCAAGGGGATCCTGTAGAACTGTGGGATACCTTCAAACGTGAAACTCTACGGGCTGCCAAGGAGTGTATTTGGGAGCGCCCGAGGTCAAGGCGTGGTTTTGTCTCGACGGAGACGCTGGAGAAAATCGAGGAGAGTCGCGCTGCCAGGCTGGCTGGGAGCCGGGACCAGCACAGGGCTCTGTCACACCGGACTAGAACCCTCCTGAGGAGAGACAAGGAGAGGTATGTCAGGAGTCTCGCTGAGGATGTCGAGGGTCATTTGAACGCTAATGACCTCCGACCCGCCTACCGAGCCCTGAAGAAGCTCCGTTCCAAGTCTCCTTTTCGGGCGAGTGCTATTCGAACAGCAGATGGGCGCCTCGTGTCGGACATGGATGGGCAGATGGCTCGTTGGGCTGAGTACTTTGGGCAGTTGTTCACGGTGGACCCTCCAACTGAGCAGCTTCACACCACTGGGTTACAGGCAGTGGATGCCGATCCTCCCATTGACGAAACCGCACCCTCTCTTGACAAAGTCAGAGAGGCTGTAGCAAAGTTGAAGGGTGGAAAGGCAGCTGGTGTTTGTAATATCAGTGCGGAGCTCCTCAAAGCTGGGGGTGAGGCCATGATCCGCGGGTTGCATGCTGTCCTGACTGCCGTGTGGCAATCAGGTACCATTCCTCCTGACTGGAAAAGGGGGCTGGTCGTCCCTATCTGGAAAGGGAAAGGGGACCGTCAGGACTGCAACATTGCAACAATCACCGCGGTATTACACTGCTCAGCGTACCAGGCAAGGTGCTTGCCCATCTATTGCTGACACGAATTCGCAGTCATCTGGTGAAACATCAGAGACCTCAGCAGTCTGGGTTCACACCTGGTAAGTCAACAACGGACCATATCCTAGCGCTTCGTGTCCTGGTGGAACGCCGACGTGAGTTTCGACAGGGGATGCTTGCAGCCTATGTTGATCTCAAGAAGGCGTTTGACTCAATGCATCGTGAGTCACTCTGGGATCTTCTGCGACTTCGAGGGATTCCTGCAAGGACTATTGGTTTGATAACTGGTCTGTATTCTGGGACTGAAAGTGCTGTGAAGTGTGGGGCAGGTGTATCCAGCTTCTTTCCTGTGAATACAGGAGTGAGGCAAGGGTGCGTCCTTGCCCCATCACTTTTCAAAGCTTGTATGGACTGGGTATTGGACAAGGTTGTAGATCAAAGTGATTGTGGAGCATCCGTCGGCAACACCAAGATCACTGATCTTGTTTTTGCCGATGATGCAGTAATCTTTGCTGAGTCGCTGGAGGTCCTGGTGATGGCTCTCGAGGCGCTGCACGAGGAGGCAAAGCCTTTGGGACTTGAGGTCTCCTGGCTCAAGACCAAGGTCCAGGTGTTTGGAGACTTACTAGATGAAGCAGTACAGTCTGTTCATGCATGTGGCGAGGACATTGAGATCTTGGAAAGTTTTACATACCTTGGTAGCGCAGTCCATAATGACGGCGGGTCACATCAAGAAGCCTTACAGCGGATTGGCATAGCCCACGGTGTTATGGACTCGCTCAGCGGGAGTATTTGGCGTTGTCGGTACCTGTGCAGGAGGACAAAGATCCGGATCTTCAAGTCGCTTGTGATCCCTGTCTTACTCTATGGTTGTGAGACATGGACACTAAATAGTGACTTGAAGAGACGAATCAATGCCTTTGGTAATAAGTGTCTTCGCAGAATCATGGGGTATCGCTGGGATGATTACGTGTCAAATCAGCGATTGCACCGTGAGACTGAATCGAGGCCTATTACCTGCATAGTCCGTCAGCGCCAACTTCGGCTATATGGGCATGTGGCAAGCTACCCTGAAACCGATCCTTCCCATCGGGTTGTATCTGTAAGAGACAATCCGGCGTGGAGGAGGCCAAGGGGGCGCCCACAAGGCTCGTGGCTGGGGCAAGTTGATGTTTCTTGTCGAGAGCTGCTTGGTATGGGAAAGGAGCCTGCATGGGAACTCGCGCGTGGTGACCCCCGGGAGTGGCGTCGTAGGGTGGGCGAGGCGACGCGCCCCCCGGCGTATGCCCCCAATGATTGATTGATTGATACGTCAAGGCTGCAATGGGTCCACAGTAATCTTCCTAATGGTAACATACTTCATCATTGAAAAATTAAACCTACACAACGCAAAATTTCAAAGTGATATATGTACACTGGCCGCAATATTCTTTGCTGATGATGGAATCCTCTTGGCACAAAATGAAAAAGATGCAAAGGAAAGCATAAAACTCTTAATTAAAATAGCAACAGACTGTGGCCTCAATCTAAACAAGGAAAAAAGCAGCTTGTTAATCTTCAACTCAAATAGCCACACAAAAACCATAGAAGAAATCAAAGTCTCAAAGGAAATAAAATATCTAGGAATGAAGATCACAATTAAGAAAAAGCTACTTATGGAGCAAAATAAATCTATTCAGGAAGCGAATAAATACGCAAACATTCTACCATCAGTCACGAGAAGAAGCTGCAATAAAGTTCTAATAGGAAGCACATATTGGAAAAGTGTTGTCCTACCTGTAATAATGTATGGAGAAGAAATTATAAATTACACCAAAGAGGATATAAGCAAAATACAAAGAGCAGAAAATAGAGCTTACAGATACATAATGAATGCCCCAAAATACACACCAATAGGCAGCCTCAGGGGAGAGATAGGAGCCTCCTCACATGAAGCAACAGATAGGAAAACAAAACTTAATTATATAAGACACATCATGCAGGACGTAAATGAACTGCTAAAAGCAATCTAAGAAGACATGATGGAAAAATCCAAAGATCCATTGATAAAAACTGTAAAGAAATATATGCAAGAAGTAAATCTAAACCTAAACAATATTGGAAATATCAAGAAAGAAATCAACCACATAATCAAGGCATGGGACTCAGAATGTTGGGAAGCAGAGCTGGAAACAAAAAAGACTTTAAGCATAGACAGAAAATATAAGAAAGAAATTGAGACAAAAAATTCATCTATGACAACAAAATAGCCTCTGATATATTATTTCAAACAAGAAAAAAAACTCAACCTAGGATGGAGAGGAAAATATAAAAAATAAGAAACCATCTGCCCACTATGCAAACATGAAAATAAAGACCTGCCACTGTAATGCCAGGATCCAGATAGAAGTTGTAGATTAAGAGCAATTTACTTGCATTCTAAGTTGAATGAGCGTAAGTAAACGTATGTAAATGATAAGTTCCTTTGTAATTGTAATTTTGTAATTGTTCCTTGTAACATATCATTAATTTCTTTCCTTCCTTCCTTTCTTCCCTTCCCCCCCTTCCATCATTCTCTCTCCTTTGTCTCCCCCTTGTAAATCCACTTCAAACCGGTTATTTCTGCGATCACTTAAATTAGCGAATCTTAATCCCCATAGATTAAAACATTCTAGAATCAACAACAATCACTTCTTCTTCAGGTATTTTGAGCATTCGTATAGTAAATTGCTTTAGGAAATCCATGACATCAATAAGTTTCCATGAAACGCTAAATTATTATAATTTTTGGAAACCGCGGGAAGACACGGCCGTTCTCCTCGTGGCAGAATTTTGCAACGAGGAGAACGGCCGTGTCCTGGCAGAATTTTGCGAAGGCTTAACACAGATTCGATTGTGGTATAGGGAAAAATTAAACTATTTTTACTGACAAATTTTCATCATTGAACATAATTTATTACACTGTTGCTCATAAAGTATTCCTTTTGCCCTCATATTCTAACCCGGTTGTTAATCATTCAATGTCGATGTTATTAAGTCATGAAGTGTACCTTACGAACACTTGCTGTTTCCCAGGTGTGTGGGTTGTCACCGGGAGGCCACCGTGGTGTAACGGTAGCATGTCCGCCCGGCAAGTGGAAGGTCCCGGGTTCGATCCCCGAGCGGTGCCTGCCTTTTCGGTGAACCCCCTACCTCGAACACCAGGCGAAGCTCAACCCACGCCACCCCACGCCACGAGACCTCACTCTGCTCTTGGCTCTCACCCCATCAGGTTGGTACATAGTTTTCTCTTCCCAGTTCGGTAGATATTTCCAATACTAGAACATTTACTTGTTTAGTAATATACTTGTGTATCATTCCTTGTCGTGTTAACTAATGACTCTGCTCTTGGCTCTCACCCCATCAGAATCTCTCTACAAGCTCCTCTCGTCTGCCACATGTGAACACACACACACACACTACCCTTACACCCCCTCTCCCCACTTCTCACTATTCATTCTGTTGTGGTTTTTTTGGGTTCCATTGGAAAGGATAGGAGCTAGACCGCCATAATAGGTAAAGTAGTTTTTCATAGCGTGTGTTGGGGGCGATACAGGGTGTCCACCCGCGACCTCATGTGTGACTCAGAACTGTTTCTTGGAGTGATACGGTGTGCCCACCAGCAGCTCCGCGAATGACTTAGAACTAATTCTTAGAACGACAGTGTGTCCATCAGCGTCCACTCGTCCTATGTAGGAATACTTAACAATTGAAACGGCGGAGGTGATAGTCTTCTGGAATGTTCCCGGTTACCATACAATTCTCTCCAAATGTGTCAAGCAGCTTAGTGCATTTATCTTCATGCAATACGTCCTCCCAGTCATTTTCAATGTGCCATTAATATATAGTGTCAACATCCGCGGAGACGTGTGTTTGATATTAATAAACCTGAATTCTGAGGTGACTGATTCTTATGTAGGTTAATCAACCCAGGTGACATGCAAAGTGTGTTAAGGAGATACTTCCTCACAGTCCTCCGATCCTAATTAAGTGTTAAATCGGCAAAATATTCATTTGAAATATAAAACTCACGCTACTTTCTTGTCGACAAATATTAACATTCTGTTCAAGAGTTAGACTCTTTAAGGATAAATCTTGAACTGGTGGCAGCATACTCATAATATGATCTTACATTTCTTTTTGTCGTAACACTGCTGGATTCATTGGAGGAATAAATTAATCTCAAAACAGACCCACGTTCACGGCAACACACAACATTTCTTGTTCTACTGTCCAGGACTACAGGAACAGAGGAACACATGTCCAGGACTACAGGAACAGAGGAACACATGTCCAGGACTACAGGAACAGAGGAACACATGTCCAGGACTACAGGAACAGAGGAACACATGTCCAGGACTACAGGAACAGAGGAACACATGTCCAGGACTACAGGAACAGAGGAACACATGTCCAGGACTACAGGAACAGAGGAACACATGTCCAGGACTACGGGAACAGAGGAACACATGTCCAGGACTACAGGAACAGAGGAACACATGTCCAGGACTACAGGAACAGAGGAACACATGTCCAGGACTACAGGAACAGAGGAACACATGTCCAGGACTACAGGAACAGAGGAACACATGTCCAGGACTACAGGAACAGAGGAACACATGTCCAGGACTACAGGAACAGAGGAACACATGTCCAGGACTACAGGAACACATGTCCAGGACTACAGGAACAGAGGAACACATGTCCAGGACTACAGGAACAGAGGAACACATGTCCAGGACTACAGGAACAGAGGAACACATGTCCAGGACTACAGGAACAGAGGAACACATGTCCAGGACTACAGGAACAGAGGAACACATGTCCAGGACTACAGGAACAGCGGAACACGTGTCCAAGCCTTCAACAACCCTACCAGGAAAACATTTTAGAAACATTCCTTCTGTTCAACAAAAAGCAGGCCAAACAAGAGGAAACCAAGAGGAAACCAAGAGGACATTGTTATCCATGTGGAACAAAAGACAAAGCATTATAAAGCAGCAGCAACAGTAATAAAAGCAGCAATAACAAAATCAAACAAATGAATAGAAAACCTAGAAAACAAAACCAATGGGCTGCCGTTACAGGAAGGCAACACCCCAACAACATCGTCTGTGCTGATCTGATCATAAACATTGCCCAACATATATATTTATTTTCGTTGCATCACGAGGGACTGGCCAAGGGCAGAAGAAGGAAAGCAGGAGATACATTCAAGATATTCCCGCTAATTGCCAGTCCCCATGTAATGCGAGAAAGTATCTGCACGACCGCTGACCCAGCAGATATATCAGTTTGGTCCACACCTTTTCACTCTCAAATTAAAACAAGTGAACTTCAAATTAAAACAACTGAACTTCAAATTAAAACAACTGAACTTCAAACTAAAACAACTGTACATCAAATTAAAACAACTGTACTTCAAATTAAAACAACTGAACTTCAAATTAAAACAACTGAACTTCAAATTAAAACAACTGAAATTCAAATTAAAACAAGTGAACTTCAAACTAAAACTGAACTTCAAATTAAAACAACTGAAATTCAAATTAAAACAAGTGAGCTTCAAATTAAAACAACTGAAATTCAAATTAAAACAAGTGAACTTCAAATTAAAACAACTGAAATTCAAATTAAAACAAGTGAACTTCAAATTAAAACAAGCAAACTTCAAATTAAAACAAGTGAACTTCAAACTAAAACTGAACTTCAAATTAAAACAAGTGAACTTCAAATTAAAACAAGTGAACTTCAAACTAAAACTGAACTTCAAATTAAAACAAGTGAACTTCAAACTAAAACTGAACTTCAAATTAAAACAAGTGAACTTCAAATTAAACACAGAAATTCAAATTAAAACAAGTGAACTTCAAATTAAACTGAAATTCAATTAAAACAAGATAAGATAAGATTTTCATCCTATCTAGACACTTTGCAAGTACCAACTACGTGAACTTCAAATTAAAACAAGTAAACTTCAAATTAAAACAAGTGAACTTCAAATTAAAACAAGTTAAATTCAAATTAAAACTGAACTTCAAATTAAAACAAGTGAACTTCAAATTAAAACTGAACTTCAAATTAAAACTGAACTTCAAATTAAAACAAGTGAACTTCAAATTAAAACAACTGAACTTCATATTAAAACTAAACTTCAAATTAAAACTAAACTTCAAATTAAAACAAGTGAACTTCAAATTAAAATAACTGAACTTCAAATTAAAACAAGTGAACTTCAAATTTAAACAACTGAACTTCAAATTAAAACAAGTGAACTTCAAATTAAAACAAGTGAACTCCAAATTAAAACAACTGAACTTCAAATTAAAACTGAACTTCAAATTAAAACAAGTGAACTTCAAATTAAAACTACTGAACTTCAAATTAAAACAAATGAACTTCAAATTAAAACAAGTGACCGTCAAATTAAAACAAGTGAACTTCAAATTAAAACTACTGAACTTCAAATTAAAACAAATGAACTTCAAATTAAAACAAGTGACCGTCAAATTAAAACAAGTGACCGTCAAATTAAAACAAGTGATCTTCAAATTAAAACTGAACTTCTAATAAAAAAGTGAACTTCAAATTAAAACAAGTGAACTTCAAATTAAAACAAGTGAACTTCAAATTAAAACAAGTGAACTTCAAATTAAAACTGAACTTCAAATTAAAACAACTGATCTTCAAATTAAAACAAGTGAACTTCAAATTAAAACAAGTGAACTTCAAATTAAATCAAGTGCTTCAAATTAAAACAACTCAACTTCAAATTAAAACAACTGAACTTCAAATTAAAACTGAACTTCAAACTAAAACAAATGAGCTTCAAATTAAAACAAATGAACTTCAAATTAAAACAACTGAACTTCAAATTAAAACAACTGAACTTCAAATTAAAACTGAACTTCTAATTATAACAAGTGAATCTCAAATTTATACAACTGAAGTTTAAATTAAAACTGAAGTTTAAATTAAAACAACTGGTTTATATTAAAACTAGTTTAAATTAAAATAACTGAGCTTCAAATTAAAATATCAACTTCAAATTAAAATAACTGAACTTCAAATTAAAATAATTGAATTTCCCCCCCAAAAAAATCATCTAGGTACATATTATATTTTTAAATTCATTTGTTTTATTTTGAAGTTCTGTTGTTCTAATTTGAGTGAAAAGGTGTATTATGAAAACCCCAAGAATAGTAACATATTTCTTCCTGCAAATTTTTTCTTATCTTTACCAGAGTGCTGCCAGCAAAGGGAAGAGGGAATTTTTTTTTTATGAAAAGATATACCATTCTTTTAAATATTTTTACACAGCATACTACATAGATAAAGCAACACAGGATTAAGTAAAGTATAGCTATTCCGTGTATGTTAGTACACATACTGTAGTTATACAAAAGAAAACAAAAGTTACATTTTTGTTACATATATGTGACCTGCAGAAAATAGGAGTGTAACTTATGCGTGGACAGACTGTTTTTTAAGGCAATCACCAGAGAAACCTTTAAAACCTGGATACATTTATTGAAAGTCACACCTGCACTGCCAACCCAACAACTGCTGGGGCCATTACTCCCTCACGGAACACAAGGGCACGGCTGCCACCACACATGTAACCAGGCTTGGAGTAATTGTAATTGTAATTTAATTGAAATGTAATTCATTACACATTTTTGGGGTAATTGTAATTGTATATTTTAATTTACAAGTAATTGTAATTGTAATTGAGATTTAAAATCATAAAGTAATTATATTTGTAATTGTAATTGACTGTTAAAAGCACAACAATTACATCATCAAATTACAATATACGTTGATATTCTGAAATGAGAGAGAGAGAGAGAGAGAGAGAGAAAAGGTGAGAGAGAGAGATGAGAGAGAGAGAAGAGAGACAGAGATCGAGAGAGAAGAAGAGAGAGAGAGAGAGAGGCTATAACATCTCTTTAGCACATCAAAAGCCTTCTCCATGACTCATTTACGGGTACGCCGTATAACAAAAATTCTTTTTCTCAACTTTGGCATGCCAATTTCCTATGTAAAATGGAATTCTAAGACAATTTTATCTATTCCATTTTTGAAATTTGAGCAATTCTTACTGGGCAAAATCGCACTTTTTATTGCACCCTTATCGAATAATGTTTAAATGAGTACGCAGTGTCCGGTTTGGTCCTGTGTATTGCATCTGCCCCAAATATGAGTTACAAATGACTAGGTGGTAAGCTCTTTCTGATCAGTTGGTTCATCGGCACTACATCACAGTGTCAAAAGCCTCTACGTTGGCCTAGAACGTGTCCATCATGTTCCTTTTTTTAGACCTGAAGCAGGGCATGGTTTCCCGGTGGTGGGCCCGAGCCCGGATGAACCCGTCCTGGCCTGCTGCCCCACCACTGCTGCCGCAGCCTCTGTCACCTGCTTCACGACTCTTTCGGTGCTCTGAGTGTGGATAGAGAACCCCGGGAACCTCGTACGGCTTGACCAGGATCTCCTGGATCTGATCCCCGGACAGTGAACAGGTGAATGCCGGCTCGTGCCCCGGGCCCCAGGCTGCCAGCTGATCAGTGTCTGCAAGCTGGGGGCTGACAAGTTCAGCTTGGGTGTGATGCGAGGTCTTACACTGGTGTCCCCATACTCCTCGCCAGCCCTCAGCTTAAAAATCTGGGTCACGGCAAAACCTGGGGTCGTCCTCACTCGTGACTCGCCATCATGGAGGAGGAACATTCTGAGTGTGCGAACCATGCTCCTGTCCGCACGTAAAAGGGTCACAGCTGTTTGGACCTTCTTGGGCTGCGACCTCATCACTCTGAGCTGCTGAGGATGTGCTTGGGGCCGTCCTCTAGTCTGTGGTAAACCTTGATGTCGTCGTAGTATTTTGAAGTACACCTGCGGGCATTACTTGACTAGGATTTCCATGGTGTTCAGTTCTTTGCCAGTCGTCCATGTTTTTCTGGTCCACATTACACGAGCGCTGGGCTGTGGTAAAGCCATCTGGAGTGGGACACCTTGCCACACTTGATCTCCTGCAGCTCGGACGGAGAAACGCCCGCTTCACAGCCTGGCCCCAGCTGGTAGGAGACCTGCTGGTCAGGGGACATGTTGGACCAGGATATACCCCCGGTATCTCTGTGAGAACTTTCACCCCCTGGCACTACTCTGAACTCTGCATTGTACGCATCTCATTCACGCTGGACAGCAGATTTGCACACTGGACCCGTGAAGCCAGTGTCAGATGAGATAGCCCCGTCGATGTGGTGATAGGTGGCGCAGGGGCAACTCTTTTTGGTGTGCAACACGCATATACTCCAGAAGAGCTTGCGTCCCAGCATCTTCTCCAAATGGGCGTGAGTACCACCCTTCCACCCCCGTGTTGGCCCTAGTTGAGTCACCTTCCCAGTACGATCAGGGAGTCGGTGGAGCGTATGTCACCAGCAATCATAGAGAGCCTGAGCCACCTTGAACGCAGGCTTCTCAGGTGGCACCAGTCCTCTGGTACAAAGTGCCAAAGTACCTTCCAGATGGCTCCTCTGTCACTGACACATGCTCCTCCCTGATCAACCTTGGGTGCCAAGTTTTTCCCATAGCTGGTCGAGCACCATCACCCTGGTCTTGTCCTTCCTCCCATCGTAACTCAATCCAACTATTTTTGGTACCCTGGTTAGGGTACGCCGTATAACAAAAAATTTTTTTTCTCACTTTGGGATGCAAAAATTTCTATGTAATATGGAATTTTAAGAAGATTTACCTGTTTCCATTTTGCATTTGAGCAATTCTTACTATGCAAAATTGCACTTTAAGCTATGTTTTTCATATAAAAAATAAAAGTCCCTTTTTGCATAGCAAGTGCTCAAACCAAAAAGTTGAAGAGGCCAAACCACCCTTTAAAAATTCAATTTAACATAAGAAAACACCCTGCCAAATTTGAAATAATCTATATTTCACTTTCATTGGACCTAACGGCGTACCCTATCAAGTATATGAGTCCTCAGATATACTGTATGCATAGGCGCACGAGCCGGGGGGACAAAAATGTTCGGGCAGAGTGGCCACAATAGCAGGGCTATTCAAGTGGCGGCCCGTGACCCAAATCCGGCCCTTGCTCGAGTGTTTTTTTATTGGCCTTATGAAAACACTCAGAAGAATTTAAATATATTATTTAATTTTGTTCATTATCTAAGTAGGTATTTTCCAAATTTTATTTTTAATTTTCCTTAAAAAGGACAACCTATCTGTCCTTTTCTGTCAGGAACCGTACGTGTCCCGTGACTGTCCACTGTCCAGTACCGGTATACTATGCGTCGCAGTAACAGAGGGTCCCCACGCCTCGCTACCCAGTTTGCTCAGGGGTTATTATATTATATTATATTATAATATATTTTATATATAATATATATATATATATATATATATATATATTATATATTTTATATATTATATATATATAATATATATATATACAGAGCTGGGCACTAAATACATTGAATGTATTTAAATACTAAATACTGAATACTTTTTACGAATGTATTTAAATACTAAATACATCAATTGTATTTAAATACATTTGTAAATACATTTTAAATATACACAAATTTTAACATGTCCGAAAGAAATGGATTTCCTTAGGATTTTGGTTTCCTTAGAAATTTCCTTCTCAGGCCCAAGTTTCCTAAAAATAAGGAAATTTCCTTGAAAGCAGAAACACTGGTTCACTGTAACATCAGGATTGCCAAATAGTTGGGCGGGTTTATGGCCAAATTAACTGATAAAAAAGTATTTACATTTTTATATTATTAGTATTTAAATACAATGTATTTAAATGCTCATAAAAGTATTTAAATACTGTATTTAAATACATGACAACGTATGTATTTATTTCTAAATACACAAATGTATTTAAATACATATTTAAATACAAATGTATTTAAATACATATTTAAATACAAATGTATTTAAATACTGCCCCGCAGTATATATATTATATATATAATATATAATATAATATATATATATAATATATTTATATAATATATATATTTATATATATATAATATATATTTTTTTTTTTTTTGAAAATTTCGTCAGTTATCGACGCAGCTGAGATAGATCTCCACTGTAACCAACAGCTCTCTCTCAGACTACCCCTAGAGCTGTCTGCTAGTGCTTTTAGTGTT
This sequence comes from Chionoecetes opilio, assembly GCA_016584305.1. Classification (NCBI taxonomy): domain Eukaryota; kingdom Metazoa; phylum Arthropoda; class Malacostraca; order Decapoda; family Majidae; genus Chionoecetes; species Chionoecetes opilio. The sequence continues at coordinate 47,473 of JACEEZ010002162.1, forward strand.
GGGCCCAAGCCAGCACCCCGGGAGGCGGGTTTTCAAACCCCCCGGGTAACACCCGGTACCCATTCCCCTGCTGGGGGGACAGGGGCTCGGGTTTTAAGGAAAAAAGCTCAACTGTTTCCGCTCCGCCCGGGGATATGCTACCCCTACATTACGGAGTACGCCATATATTAATATAATATATATAATTATAATATATATATTTTATATATATATATATTATATATATACAGTAAAAGCCTTATAACTCGGCACGATAGGGGGTCTGGGCCCCTTTCCGAGTTATTCAATGTGCCGAGTTATGCAATGTCCTCTCTGATATGGGTTATAAAAAAAAAAAAAAAAAAAAAAAAAAAAAAAAAAAAAAAAAAATACAGTACCGTACTGTAAAAGCATAAGAACTACACTTACCAGTGAACGGGTAGCAGCAGGCATGAAATCCAAGGAGAGGGGAGCCTTGTTGTAACATGTAGAAGATGTTAGGGGGACTCAGTCCCATTTTAACACTGGTATCACTTTAATCACTATAATCAAAAACTCTACTGTATTGTATACAGTACTGTCCCTTTGTACAACTTAATTTTACATCACTTGAGCACTTAATTACTGCAACACTATGCCCTGTCCATTAACTCTACCTTCGACTGTGAGTGCATGGGAGGACACAGGGGGGCGGCGTGAGCCTCTAATCACAGGCGTCACTATAAGAATCCTGCCTGCACCACCACGGGCGAGGGCCAACCATCACAGCCCTCGAGTGAGCCTCCAGGGCCTGCCATCCCACCCCTGGAGCTCACTGCCTACACTCGCTATAGGCATAGGTGTAAAAAAAAAAAAAAAAAAAAAAAAAATGAAAGTTAAAAAAAAAGAAAAACAACAACAACCTTGTCTTTGCCATGCCGAGTTATATCAAATTCCGAGTTATAAGGCTTTTACTGTATATATATATATATATATATATATATTTTATATATAATATTATATATATATATATATATATATACACACAACCCTCGTTTTTTCCCCGACTAATAGGGGGGAGCACTGGTCCGGGAACCGCAAACGTCCGGGAATCGCAAGAGTCCGAGGCCATTACTCACCCCGGACGTTTATCCTACTCTAGTATTTACTGTCCGGCAACCGCAATATCAACTACCCCGCCCCGGACTTTTACGTCACTTTGTTGTTGTTTTAGTGCTGCGAGGATCCCTTGGGGAACACTATGAGCCCTGGTGGATGTCCTATGATGCTATCACAGGCGCTGTAGTTGACCTGTCTTCCTCAGGAAGGCACAGGTGAGGCGGATGACAGCGTGTTTTCCGGGAGGGGTGTGTGTCTTGGAGAGTGAGTGCGTGTACCCAAATGTAAACAATACGACCGCTGAGCATGCTGACACCTGGCGGGAGGCGCGGACACTGACCAGTGTGGACAGGAGACGCTCGGACCGCCGGACAACTTTGTCAATTTACGGACGGGACCAGGCATTAGTCCGGGACTCTGAATATCCTCGGACCTGTGATTTTGACCGGCAAAACCGATATCCGGGAAATGGGGTCCGGAAAACGAGGGTTGTGTGTATATATATATATATATATATATATATATATAGATATAATATATAAATATATATATATATATATAAAATATTTTTTTTTTACGTTGTAGCCAGGGAAAGGGTAGTACGGTACGGTACGGTAATATTTTTCGTAATTCGTACCTTAGATAAATACAGTACCGCATTCCGTTCCGTACCTGAATATTTGTATCGTACCGACTAGTACGATTAATTTCCGTACCGTAATTTCGAACTATTTTTCGTACCCCAAAAACATTTGACTTTCATAAACAAATAATTTGTATCAAAACAATAAAAATAATTGACATAATGACTAATTTTTTTCCCATTGTGATTAATATACACATACTTTTAAAAGGTACTACATACAACACATATTAACTTCTACCCATTTACTACAGTATATCTCTATATCCTACATACATTTTATAGTTACCTCCTATACCGAGAACTTACATTATTACATATTACATATTAACAGAGCTGTGTCGGCAAAAGAGGTCTTGAGAAAACTTATTTTAATTCATTATTATTAAGCAGGTGGGTATGTGAGTAATCCCGGCCGACCCCACACACCACCTTACTTATCTCCTTGACCTGAGGAAGCTGAGGGATAATCCCCTTGCCACGTTCACACCCAGGAGCTGGGCAGAAATTCTACCTCGCTAATGAAGTCACACGTGGTGTTAATTAATGGGGTCAAATCTCGCTCACTCTCATTCCCCCAAACCCGCCCATCCACCCACGCCACGCCTCACTCAATCATTCCCCTACCCGCCCCCCACCACGCCCTCACTCTTTTACTCACTAACCATCCACGCCCTCACTCATTTCTTCAACACCCTCCAACCCACTCCTCCTTCACCCACCCAACCCCTCACTCACTCACTTATTCACGAATCCACCCACGCCTTCACTCACCCACCCACCCACGCCCTCACCTACTCACTCTCTGCCCTCACTCACTCACTCTTCCATCACCAGTGACCATGAACGAGGTTGAAGTGAGGTGGTTATATATATATATTAAGGTAGATAGGAACTAGACACATGGCCTGTTGAACTATTAATCATTATCCCCAAGAGTCCCAGGACCCCAGGTCAACACAATGCGTTGGATGGAAAATTCCTCCCCGGTAATGAGGTCACAAGTTGGTGTTAATGGGGGGGTCAACTCCCCGCTCCTTGAGTCCCTGACTCCCTGGTCCCTGAGCTGGGGTGAAGTCAAGTGATTTTTACAGATAGATATACATGAAAATAGATATACAGTATGGATGGTAGCCTACCATTCATACTGCTGGGTACGAAAATGGTTCGATATAAGTACGGAAATAAAAATCGAACTTTCGTACCGTACCGAACTTGAAGAAATATATTGAACCGTACTTTTAGCCCTTAAATTACCGTTCCTTACCGTAATTTTGTACCGTACCGTAACGAACCACATGCCCTGGTTGTAGCCTATAGTGCCTGTAGGCATATGGAGAGTCTTGATGTTGGTCGAACTCGCCCGTTGGTGACGCAGGCTGGATTCTTATAGTGACACCTGTGGTCTCAGGTGAAGATCTCATTTTCTTTAATGTTCTTGATCTCCAGGACCGGTATTACCAAAGCGATCATAGTTAAGAACGTATATCACAGCAGGACAAAATGGCCCATTTTAGTCACAACTGGGTGGCGAATATCATAAATTGTGGGGGGACTATCACAAACCGCGCGGGAGGCTAAGAGTGGGTTCACCGAGTTCTAGCGCGACTATGATAAACTTTCCAGCTGTCAACAGGGCCGAGACACAATAACAGCCTCAGTGAAGGAATATTCGCCCACATAGGGATGTGATGAGTGAGCTGAGTGATGCACAGCTGATTAGGAAATACCGAGTAGACCGTGTGAGGGCATATTGTTCCTCACCAACTTTGTACAAACAGCTTTTAGATCAAAGACATCGCCATCTGGCAACTCTGTCCCGTGTTTACACAGCTACTGCTCAACGGTACATCTATATGCTTTATTTTCGGGAATGAATTACTACATTACTCTCTGTGTCACTGCCTAAACATGTTATAAACTAAGGGGAAAAAGTATCAATCCATAAAACGTGGTCAAAGGGTGAATTTACTGATTATATAACCATTTTTAAAAAAAAACAATGATGCTATATTTAGCAGACGACTATGATAGAAAATGTGGGTAGATTCTAAACTTATGATAAATGGCGTATGATAAAAATGTATGATATTCAAGAGTAATGATACATTTCTGTCATAGCTATGATTAAGTTTTGGTAATACCGGTCCAGGTTAGGCGCATGCAGCCCCTAGAGTCCACCGTCACACTCGCAATCGGCAGACAGGTATACGCTGCATGTGGGTTGCTTCGGTCACTCGACGATGGCTTTGACAGTTGCTCCTTGGTGAGACTTGAACTCGGGACCTTCTGCTCCCCTTCCAGGCTCTTGAAAGAGTTGCCCCCGGCAGTTCGAATCGGGACTTGCTGCAACTCCAGGACGCTACCACTTGCACCGCCTTCCATATATAGTATTATATCATATTTGTACTATTATCCCTATATATTATTATAGTATATATATATATATATATATTATATATATACTTATATATATATATATATTATATATTATATTTGGGTGTCCCAATTTGATTTTTTTCAGCAATTAGTTCAGTTTATACTATGAAAAATGTAATTGAACACTAGCTTTCCTGTAATTGTAATTGTAATTTGGAAATATTGAAATTGAGTAACTGTAATTGTAATTAATATTTTTTTCCTTCCTTGTATTTGTAATTGAGTAGTTGGATAAGTCATCCTAATTGTAATTGTAATTGTCCCAAACTAATGCAATTACTCCAAGCCTGCATGTAACACACTGCCCACCACCACCACCCATTGCCACACAGGACACACTCCTACAGGCACGGGTACAACCACACTTGTCCACACAACACACCACCTCAAAAGTGGATCCTCATGTGCTGGACAATATATTTCTTTGTCTTGAAACACTTGCTACAAATATCACACTTGAACTCCCTCAAGCCAGTGTGTCTAAAGGTGTGGTGGTTGAGTTCAGCACGGGTATAAAACCTTTTCCCACACTCTAGGCATTCATGATTCTTAACACCACTGTGTCTTAGGGTGTGTGTGGTGAGGGAACTCTTTTCAGTGAACATTTTCCCACACTCCAGGCATTCATGATTCTTAACACCACTGTGTGTCAGGGTGTGTTCGGTGAGGGAACTCTTATGGGTAAATCTTTTCCCACACTCTAAACATTCATAATTCTTATCACCACTGTGTGTCAGGGTGTGTTTGGTGAGGTTACCCATTGTAGGAAATCTTTTCCCACACTCTAAACATTCATAATTCTTATCACCACTGTGTGTCAGGGTGTGTGTGGTGAGGGAACCCATTGTAGTAAAGCTTTTCCCACACTCTAAACATTCATAATTCTTAACACCAATGTGTGTCAGGGTGTGTGTGGAGAGGTCACTCTTTCTAGCAAATCTTTTTCCACACTCTAAACATTCATAATTCTTAACACCACTGTGTGTCAGGGTGTGTTCGGTGAGGGAACTCTTTCTAGCAAATCTTTTTCCACACTCTAAACATTCATAATTCTTAACACCACTGTGTGTCAGGCAATGTGTCTCAAGCTTACTCTTGTGTTTGAAAGTTTTGTCACACTGCTGGCACTTCAGCTCACTGTCTGCCTTGTGGCCTGAGCTGCCTGCCTCCAGGTGATTCTTGCCATCACACCTGTGCCTCCCCACCCCTGAGGCAGACTGATCCTGCTGCTCCCGGCCACTCATGCTCTGCTGCCCGGCCCCACAGCCGCCACCGGCAGCAAGACTCCGCCAGCACACGCAGCGTCGTCCTGCGGGAACCCTGGGGATGCCGGAGCGAGTCGGGTCAGTGCCAGCGGAGCAGCTGGCTTGGACTGTGACCTCAGCACCTGCAACAGTGGTGAGTCGGACAGGCCAGCGGACACTCTGACG
>JACEEZ010002162.1:56359-68859 GCA_016584305.1 Chionoecetes opilio
TTCAATTTAATTTTTTCCCTAGATCTAGGGATTTTTTTCAACACCCCTAACTCAAAAACTATGTGGTTGCGACACATATTTTGTAGCCCAGCCAAATATCCCGCATTCCTCCAGGACCCCAAGCTTGTTTTGTGGGAGAGATGGGGAGTATGGGCAAACACTACCTAGAATAATACCAAAATGAAATCTATTTTCCCTAGATCTAGGGAATTTTGACCATTTTTACAACACCCCTAACTCAAAATCTATGTGGTTGCGACGCATATGTTGTACCCCAGTGTTAGAGGTAGGGGGTTCACCGAAAAGGCAGGCACCGCTCGAGGATCGAACCCGAGATCTTCCACTTGCCGGGCGGACGTGCTACCGTTACACTACGGTCGCTTTCCCGGTGACAACCCACACACCCAGCCAAATGTCCCTCATTCCCTTAGGTCGCCAAGCTTGTTTTGTGGGAGAGGGGGAGTATGGGCTAATACTAGAATGATACCCAATATTTCTCTGTCGTGAATACACCATTATTCCTCCCCAAAACAAGCGGCCGCCTCCACCTGTCCTATTTCTTCCTCCATTATCTCCCTTATTTGCTTCTTGCCGCCATTATCAACGCCATCAATGGATTCCCCGAGGCAGCAGTAGTATTGGTGAACCATGTATTATACTCACGCCATTATGATAAAGGAGATATTCAGGGATACACAACAGTAGAGAATTCTTGTTTACAGAAATAATGTTTGGGATGTGATCTTGATCTTGATATTACTGAGTAAAAAAAAAAATACTGACTCGCCAGACGCCCAGGCCAAAGACTGTATACTAAAGAAAGACGGGAAATATTCCTATCCAACATAACAAATAAGTGTAGCCAGAAAGATGCCAGATAGCACCCGATTCTTGTGTTTAGAGCGCCATCTATTGAGTGGACGAGAAACTACCTCAGTGGTTCCAGATATCTCTTGTTTGTTTGTTTCTTGTTTGTTTTGTTTAGAGGATAATGCCTCAGAGCCAGTGATCTACCGCTGCTGCATATTAGTGTTGGCCGAAGCCACCACCCCGGGGGGGGGGTTACAAACCCCCGGCTGGCACCCGGTACCCATTCACTGCTGGGTGGACAGGGGCTAGGGATTTAAGAAAGACCACCCATCTATCTTTCGTTCCGCCCGGGGATCGAACCCGGGACTTCTCGGTTGTAGGCCGAGCGTGCTAACCACTACACTACAGAGTTCTATATTGCTAGCCTTTTATTTTCTATTATTTCAGGGAAAATATTAGATATAATAAGTGAAATTGGTGTCATATATGTATGCACACAGTACAACGTAGTGTAGCGTCGTGGTCAGGGAAGCGGTAGTAGCGGTAATATTTCGGTGGAGGAGCAGGAGCATACACGCCTTGTCATCACCACGGTAGCTCAAAGAGTGGACGACTGGACGAGTGGACGTCCGAGTTGATTCAAGGATGTAAAATTGTAAACAACCACGCGAGATGATGATTGCACAGGAGGTACCAAGGATAGTACCTATGTACTATCCTTGGGAGGTACTGACTACTGATTTTGCAACGGCACCACCTAAAGTGTTTAATTACGGAATTTATTTAATTTCTGCCCACAATATAGTTCCTTGGTGTCTATTTTGACATATCTGAAAAAGATCCACTGATTTTTTTGTTCCTATTTGTTTTACGTAAATTAAGAAATTCCAAATGACTGTTTTGGTTTCCTTTACATGGTGTTGTAACATCAACGACTTCATCCGTATATGTTGATTTCCAGGCAATGTAGTAAAACATGTTCCTTAATCTACATATCTGCATTGTACAATTCACACTTCGTGTCTTTAGAATAGTCATAGCTCAATTAGAGAGAACTGAAACTCGAGAAATGCCAGTGGTCGCTGGCAGTTTTAACTCAAAGGTTGGTCTACTGTGTTTTGGCTCCGCGACTAATATTTTTCATAAATTAATTTCGCGATAAACATTGATGCACCGCATCTGAATACCAAAAAATATAGTTCTTCTGTTGTTCTACTAATTATATGGATGACATGCATTACGATGGAACGTTCTATAATAGCAATTTAATGCAAATTACTCGCCTCGAGTAGCAAAGCTTAATATATTTTTTACATGTATATTGTGGCATGTAAAATTTGGGCGATGTTCACACTGTTTTCTAAGACAGTACTGCTGCGTCTGGCAAACGCTTGTCAAAATACAATAAGCAATGCCTTGGAAAAACGAAGAATAAATAATGCCGAAATCGGCTTGTTGCTGCGACAATGTAGGTTATAATTGTGGAGGCGACACGCCGCGGCGGGGAGTGGTGGCGGGGAGATTGTGGCGGGGAGATTGAATCAAAACATTGCTACTTCACGCGTCGACTCATTGCACTTCCAGGCTTTCTATCTGATTGATACACAATAATAACAGGAACATATGACTGCCTAGGTATAGATAACTTCTAAACATACGTTATTGACTGTATAATATCATAGAGTAACATTTACCTCGCCTCCTCAACTATAACCTACTTGGTTATTTGGTTAAATACATGTTTTACAGAATCAGGCTTCTATACAATATACATATAGAAGAAAATCGTCTTAAAATTATACTTTTGTGTTTTAAGTGCAGTGGAATAAGCCCATATTTTTCTTTCAAGTTGACCAACTTTTCACCAAATTGTGAGTTAAAACTGCCAGCGACCACTGGCATTTCGGAGTTGCAGTTCTCTCTAATTAGAGAGAACTGCAACTCCGAAATGCCAGTGGTCGCTGGCAGTTTTAACTCACAATTTGGTGAAAAGTTGGTCAACTTGAAAGAAAAATATGGGCTTATTCCACTGCACTTAAAACACAAAAGTATAATTTTAAGAACGATTTTCTTCTATATGTATATTGTATAGAAGCCTGATTCTGTAAAACATGTATTTAACCAAATAACCAAGTAGGTTATAGTTGAGGAGGCGAGGTAAATGTTACTCTATGATATTATACAGTCAATAACGTATGTTTAGAAGTTATCTATACCTAGGCAGTCATATGTTCCTGTTATTATTGTGTATCAATCAGATAGAAAGCCTGGAAGTGCAATGAGTCGACGCGTGAAGTAGCAATGTTTTGATTCAATCTCCCCGCCACAATCTCCCCGCCACCACTCCCCGCCGCGGCGTGTCGCCTCCACAATTATAACCTACATTGTCGCAGCAACAAGCCGATTTCGGCATTATTTATTCTTCGTTTTTCCAAGGCATTGCTTATTGTATTTTGACAAGCGTTTGCCAGACGCAGCAGTACTGTCTTAGAAAACAGTGTGAACATCGCCCAAATTTTACATGCCACAATATACATGTAAAAAATATATTAAGCTTTGCTACTCGAGGCGAGTAATTTGCATTAAATTGCTATTATAGAACGTTCCATCGTAATGAATGTCATCCATATAATTAGTAGAACAACAGAAGAACTATATTTTTTGGTATTCAGATGCGGTGCATCAATGTTTATCGCGAAATTAATTTATGAAAAATATTAGTCGCGGAGCCAAAAAACAGTAGACCAACCTTTGAGTTAAAACTGCCAGCGACCACTGGCATTTCTCGAGTTTCAGTTCTCTCTAATTGACGCTAACGCCCTCATCTAGTGGACGAAAGAACTAAAGAGTAACCAGTTAGCCTTTACTACACCTTATTTTGAAGCTTTCCAGTCTTTCTTTAGTATACCGTCTTTGCCCAGGCCCTACCAATGACTGATACATGATAGGAAAGCTATAATCTACATCTAACCCTAACTGGAACCTCAGAAGTTACCCATATTGCTGGGTAACGAATGTAGGTGGCGTTGGCGACGATCAAAGAGCGTCTTCTGCATGTAAACAAAGTACAAGTTAAAGAAATAGTTTCGTCAAGGGCTCCTAGTGTTCCCCAAGGGATCCTCGCAGCCCTAAAACAAGAACAAGAAGTTTCGTCATGAGCCCTCCCAAACCCCTCACGTGCTGTGATGTCCCTCTCTAACCCCTCGTGCTGTTATGTCCCTCTCTAACCCATCATGTGCTGTGATGTCCCTCTCTAACCTCTCGTGCTGTTATGTCCCTCTCTAACCCATCATGTGCTGTGATGTCCCTCTCTAACCCCTCGTGCTGTTATGTCCCTCTCTAACCCATCATGTGCTGTGATGTCCCTCTCTAACCCCTCGTGCTGTTATGTCCCTCTCTAACCCATCATGTGCTGTGATGTCCCTCTCTAACCTCTCGTGCTGTTATGTCCCTCTCTAAACCCTCATGTGCTGTGATGTCCCACTCTAACCCCTCACCTGCTGTGATGTCTCTCTCTAACCCCTCATGTGCTGTGATGTCCCTCTCTAACCCCTCACATGCTTTGATATCCCTGCATCTGTCATGCAATTTCGTCATTGGAAATCCTACTTAGTTACTGCTAATTGTAAATATCTTGTGTTTAGCATGCTGTAAATTGCAATACATTGAATAAATATGTGCCAATCTTAGCTGGTTTAATTAATTATGATATATTACATCATTCAGGTATACTTGAAAGAGAACATGTATCAGGAGAAAGTAAAGAAATATAATCAATACATGTAAAGGAGCTAAAACATATTCATAACCTTGTTAATAATCAACCAATTACAGGATGATGCACGATCAGAACAGGCAACATTGATTAACAAATATAACATGAGGAGGTGAAAACACATGCATAATGCTGTCAAGTGGTAAATTATGGCCAAATATCAGTTACATATCCAATGCGTAGTTTATTGTGGGATTAATAGAAGGCTTTACTCCCATTATTGACCACATGTACTAGGAAAAATATGTTAGAAAAGGTAAGCATTGGTAATAAATAATATCAGGATGAGCGAAACAATGTAGTACCGTAGATAACAGTGAAGTCGCCAGTTCTACGTTTCTTTGTTATTTACAGACGTGTGGTGGCGTTAATAGTTACATTTCTACATCCATGATTTCAGGAAAGTTAGAAGGGTCTATCTGGAAAGTCTGTGTCATTTTGTGTCTTCATCTGTGTCATATTAGGGCTATAAATGAACAAATTACAAAAATAAAACCGAGTGGCGACCTCACTATACCTACTACAGTAAAGTCGCCAGCTAGTATTTTAACCCAACAGTTGAGTCGCCACTCTGGAGAATTCAGGTAAATAAGAGGTAAAGTAAAACAAGTCTCTATATATATTAGCTGCGGAAGATGCTTGGATATATAAAAATTCCTCTGCCAACGTGAAAATAAATTCTATTCAAGTTTGAAAGATCTGGCAAGTCTTGTGTCCTGTCGCCCGAAAGGCTATTGTTTACTGTCTGTCATCACGCGAAGAAAAACGTGAGAAGCAAAATGCGGAACAGTTATATTTGCAGATACAAAGCATAAAACAACGCTGAAACAGGGTAGATTATACAGTCATGATATAAACTACTGTGTAACATCTTCAGTGGCACATAAAAATCAGTAGTAATGCTATAATTCGTAATATTTGGCGCCTGGCGACTTCACTGTAGGTGGCGACTTCACTGTTATCTACGGTAGCTTGAACTGTCATGAGCGGGTACTTAAGATTTACAATAGATACCCATTAAAAAGATTTACAACAGATACCCATTAAAAGTCCCCTGTGTGAAATATAGTTATGCGCTACGACTATAGAGGGCGTGAGAGGCGACCAGGTGCCAACACGTATTTTGGTCACCCAATTTTCTATTGGTCGCAGACTCACTTTCCTATCATGTGTATATATATAGTCATTAGCCCTACGATGCAGCGCCTCATGTGAGGCGCCACGGCCACCTCGGCCTCTGCAATCTCCTCCTTCCAAGAACTACGGACGCTGTTCTCCGCGCGCGACTTGGCCCGCCGTGCATTCCTCTTTGGCGATGGCGGCGTGGCCTACCGTAGATAACAGTAAAGTTGCCACCTGCAGTCATAGGCGTATTTTGTGCGTCCCCTTGGAAGTAAAATTATACTTATTTAAGCTCCGCCCCTGCTTGCCATCACAAAATACGATTGTAGCGCTGCCAGACCCAGCAAACATGGGCTATGCGGGCCTGTGTCGGCTTGTGCCGGGTACGTATCGGCACCGGCGGCAGGGCGACTGGTTTCGGCAAATCGGATGAAGCCGATGTCGGCCCCGCAGTGGGAACTATATATCGGGCCAATTATTGATAAATTCGTACAGGCCCAACACAGTCTTCCTTGACTCGGCCCAAGGATAATATATTAAGTGGATGTGACATGAATGGCCGGGCCGAAGGACTTAAATAGGGTTCAAAGCTCGGATTAAGGATAATTGTTGATTATTAGGTGGCTGAATCGTAGCCAGCTGTTGGCCACTCGCGCCCGTTGTGACGGCGTTGTCTCGAAGCCAATATTCAAAATATTACCAGTGGAAGTGGCCGGGCGGCCGCGGCGCTACATATACTGCTCTTACAGGCCTCTCAGGCTGAGGATCGACTTCATCTACTCCACAAAGACTTATAAAGGTACGTAGGAAAGGGTGGTGACAACTTAGAGATGATAAATGCTCAAATATATAGACAAGACTTATAAAAGCCTCAGAACTTTGCCTATACCTCCGATAAATACTAGAGTCCTTTCCCGCCCTTATTAGTTTTTTTTTTTCCTCCAGACCTTAACAGATCATTTCAGATACCTCTAACACGTAAATATAAAGTAGGGAAAGATGCCACCTTCAACCCCCCTGCCCCCCCTAAATGACTCCATCCTCTGGATCCCCCAAAATAATTTTACTAACCTAACCTCACTATAACTTTACCAAACCTTACCAATAACCTCCTAGCGAGACTTAATTGCGGGGAACTAGAATTTTACCAGGCTAGGTTAGGTTATATTGAGGTAAGGTTAGTAATTAATTTTTTGGGGTGTCTCTAGGAGGTTATTAGTAAGGTTAGGCTTGGTTATAGTGAGGTTAGGCTAGGTTATATTGAGGTTAGGTTAGGTTATAGTGAGGGTAGAATATTAATATTTACCATAGTATATTTTTGAGGGGTTCAAGGGGGTCGTTTAGGGGGGAGGGAGGGTGAAGGGGCAGCTCTCCTCCACTTTATAATTACGTGTTAGAGGTATCACAAGTGATCTGTGAAGGTCTGGAGGAAAACCCCCCGCTAATAAGGGCGGGAAAGGACTCTAGAATTGTACCGCTTCAGGGAGTTAAGTAATAAGGCTTGTACGTGGAGAAGATGTTTACTTGGTGATTGGGTTCTACTGTAATGCAGTTTAAAGCATTACAAGGCACGAGTTATAACCGTCCTCAAGTTATAGAACTGACAATTTGCAGCATTTCTAATCCCTATAACCCGACGGAAATGAGATATTACACATGGGGGGTCTGGAGGGGCGAAATCCCCCCCCCCCCCCCCCAGCGATCCCAGCGAGGTTATAATAGGATAAGTAATCAATGCCCAGGCTAGGTTAGTTAACTAGCGGGGGGGGGGGGGCGTCTGAATGGGCGCAGCCCCCCAGTTATGTCAGGAGAATTTTGGTCAGTAGAGGATATTGTACTAAACTGCAGTTTTACTGATGATTGTGATGAATGGGTGTCTGATGTAGCCTTTGGTACAGCAGTACTGACCCTACTGGGCTAATATTTAGAACATGACTGTGTCTGGATTCAAGTCTTTTTCACCTTTCTACTGTTTCTATAGATGTGTGTTTTCCCTCTCTCTCCACACCTTTGCCCAAAAAGCGTTTGCTTGTATAGGGCTGTTTGCAACCCCATATCCTGTTATAATCATCATAAAATATTGTAAAATGGCAAACATAATAAAGTGTTAAAGTGTTAAAGTGATGAGAACGAGTGTGAAAGTAGCAATGAAATGTTGTGCAAACATAAAATGTTTCTTAGGCTAGGTTAGTTTAAGGGCAAGGCTAAGTTAGGTTAGTTTAAGAGCAAGGCTAAGTTAGGTTAGTTTAAGGGCAAGGCTAAGTTAGGTTAGTTTGAGGGTCAGATTAAGTTAGTTAATAGTTTCATTAGGTTTTATTTGATCTTTTACAAATGGAGAGTGTTTTTTTTCGTCAAAACGTCTAAAAAGTGTATTTTTTAGAAATGCTGTCACTACTTTTAACTGTCATCTTCATTTAAAGAAGCAACACCTGCTTCTGTTCTACTGCAGTTTGATACATTACAAGGCACGTAGTTATAACTGCCTTCTGTCATGATGGAAATTGGGGGTTATAGGTATGGGGTATTATAACTCGTCAACGTTACTTGAATGATATTATTTGGGGATGATTTGATAAATGATTACAACTTGACGGGAGGATTTAACTTAGTCTTCTGACTTCACTATCTGATTGTAGTTGTACACTTCTCACTACGGAGAGTACTGAACAAGGGGTATACTAAGGGGAGGGATAATAAGTTTTAGGTTAGGGATTAGCTGCCACCAGCCCTGGCGAGTATTTCGCTATGATTACTCCCGGGGCACGTTAGATTAATATTAATACTAGATTAATCTTGGTAGTCGTGGTCGGTACTAGGGGTTATACCTAGTAAAGGCGGAACTCTTTTGGAAGTGTGGGGAATTATTTTCCTAACTCAGAATAATCACCTGGGTTTTCATAATAACACAAGAACTATATTTGTAAATGAAATCCTATTTATTTTGTAAACATGGTAAGTCTCTCACTTGAGATCATCTTCAGCATATAAGGGTTAACACTATATCGAGAAAACTCTACTCTGACATAAGAAATGCGACTTCACGCTCTGACCTAGGAATCTTCCTTAGTGATGAGATAAAGCTCTTCTGAGCATAAACCTCCTTCACTAGAATTTCTATTCAGTGCATTGCCCTACACTAGGTAACATAATACTTAATATTTATAAATCACACATGGAAGATAGGTATCTAGTAGAGAAAGAATATGGCGAGACAGTGTTGTGTGTGTGTTACAGTAAAACCATGTGGCTTTCTGAAGGCGACACGGACGGCCTTGAAGAGTGGAGAGGGAAGACTGCCGTGCCCTGCGGACTAGGTGGAGGACGGATGGAGACTCTTGTTAATAATACTTATAAGGATGGGTGCACCTCCTGTACGTTAACGTACACTAAACATAGATACCCATATTTGAAAATATAGATAACAATAATGATAACAAGGAAAGGGGGGGGAACAGAAGCGGAATTTGTTACATCTTACCTAGGTGGAGGACGGATGGAGACTGAGCGTCTCACGAAGTTATGGCTGTCTCGCCCAAAAGGGAATTGTTTGAATGGTCCCACCGTGACCACAAATGAAAAGCTAATAATCCCGAAATAACTATTTAAGTAATGAAACTTGCGTATATAAGAACATGTGGCTTATATTAAACTGTTTTACTTTGATACTGGAGAATTTAATATGCCTAGTCTAATAACCAAGACAGGTATTATTTGTGGGCCCGATACTATCCGAACACATTTTTGGAGTGAGAGGGTGAAATATGAAGCCTAGAAATTTGGTAGTTTTCATTTTAGCGTGTATCGTTTACTACACGTCCATATATGACCATAACCGATAACGATAGGGATTATTTGAAAGACGTTAAGACTCTGGGAGAGTTTCTTGGTCTAACCAGATGGCTGGCAAAAGATAAAAGGATCTGACATCATTAGTTATTACTGATCGCAGAATAATTATCTACGGATTGTGTCTCGCATACGGCATATCGGGGGGGGAATGGAAGACCGAGGAAAGAAATGGCGGGTGATAGAACGAAAGAAGATAAACAAAATGGCGTCTAGGATGGCCAAACTGAGACGAAAAGATGGCGGAAAGAAAGAAATACGATGAGTCATGTGAAACTGAGAAAAGAATTACTTACAAGACATAACTCGGGAATTTATAATAATAACACTCATACTATCATCTCCCGAATAATGGCATTACACGCGTCTATTCTCCGGGAAAATTAAATTCTATGGTATCAAAGTAAATACTTACGGATCAGGTTCCGTTTTTAAAACTGCGTCAAGAGGAAATGTGTATGAGACTAATTTAGAGTGAATTTTAATGGAAATTCTTCTGTTCTTTGAAAACGGGGTCTGTTTGTGTTTAGATTACACGAAAATCCAATGCAAGGAAGTATCCCAGTCAACCTGATACCTGGGTAATGAACGTGACCGTCAACCTTGACTTAGTCCGCATTCTCGGTGCAGAGATATATCCCAGAGGCGCACGCCAGCTTACCTCTGGTAAATGATAAGAGCCCTACAAGTCCTGAAATGTCCGTCACACCGCAAGCTGGTTGACTGTAAGGTGAGAAGCGTAGTACTACTATCTCGAATTAAAATACTCCTCCCACTGAACCAGGCTTCGCCCGTGAGAATCAGACGCTCCGACTTCTAGACATGAGAAATCTCCTAGACCAAATTGTTTCATCTAGTCTGACACTACACTCACCTCTGACTCACTAAGTTACATTGAACACTTTTCGCTTAATCTTCACTGAATATACCTGGTCGTGTTGATTGTAACTAGAATTAAAATACCTTGAAGACTCACCGAACCAGACTGAGTCTGTTAATGAAATTCTGGTGAGGCTGGTATCCCAATCAACCTCTTACCTGGATATATTACGAACATACTGACCCTCAATTTGTTTTGAATCCTTGTCAATGTTTTACATTTACCACTTTTCTATTTGATTTCCACAAGAGTAATAACCGGGTGACGCTACAACTACCCTAACCAGAGTAGGTATTAAACTTTCAAGTTCATAAAATAAAAATTTCAACGTTCATAAAATAAATTTTCAATGTTCATGTTCAAAATAATTCTTCCTTGATTTTCTAACATTTAACTAATTCATAACTAACACTGCACTGAACACTCCTGGATTAGTCTTCTAGGAGGTCTCCGTAGGTCGGGTTGTGAAGCTTGAGAGTGCGGAAACAGATGTCGTCGAGCTCCTTGCTATCGACGCAGCAAACGTCGCTGGCGTCCTTGTTCAGCCGGTGGATGGAAAGTATGGCGCTGTATGATTCGGCTACCTTAGGCGACGGGACAACCGAGAAGGTAACCATTTTCTTGTCTGGAAACTCCTCTAGGATCTTGGAAACTAAGAGCGTATCCTTGCTTGAGTCTGTGTCTTCATTCTTGGAGGTGGCGTCCACGATGTCACTCACCGCGGCGATGATGTAGATGTTCTTAGCGCTGGGGTTATTAGCGTAACTCATGACGACGTCAGTGGGAAGGCTGAGAGAGATCCAAGACTGTCCTCCCGACGCGGCTTCACGTCCTTTCTTTGCCATGGTGGTGGTGTCGAGGCGTGTTGATGGCGGCTACAGGAACAGCGGCTACGGCGGCTGGCTGTGATGGGCGGCGGAGCTGAGGTGAACGTCGCTGCTAGGCGCGTGGCGATGATGAAGGGTGGCCGAGTTGAGGCGAGCGGGCGTCGAGGCGCGTGGCAGGCTCTAAGGGCGTGGCGAAGGGCGCGACGGCCTGGGACGCGCGGTATTTGCTGGCTGTGTCGGCTAGGCGGGGTGGCTGGCTGGCTGTCCCGGCTGGCGGAGTTGACGGCTAGATGCGGCGGCTACGGCTTGCTTCTTACAGCTCACGCCCATGGTCATGGTTCATGTATGTATTATGTTTGGTTTATAGGGGGAGAGATCTAATAAGCCTACTATAATGATCGATTACTATATGAAAATTTACTGAAATTTGACTATCTTGCTATTTATTTTCCCAGGTGTGATTCTGTTGCTGTTATTTTTAGGAAATAATATACCACCGCTTTAGTCACCAGTGTCATGATGGAAATTGGGGGTTATAGGTATGGGGTATTATAACTCGTCAACGTTACTTGAATGATATTATTTGGGGATGATTTGATAAATGATTACAACTTGACGGGAGGATTTAACTTAGTCTTCTGACTTCACTATCTGATTGTAGTGTGACCACTTCTCACTACGGAGAGTACTGAACAAGGGGGTTATACTTAAGGGGGAGGATAATAAGTTTTAGGTTAGGGATTAGCTGCCACCAGCCCTGGCGAGTATTTCGCTATGATTACTCCCGGGGCACGTTAGATTAATATTAATACTAGATTGATCTTGGTAGTCGTGGTCGGTACTAGGGGTTATACCTAGTAAAGGCGGAACTCTTTTGGAAGTGTGGGGAATTATTTTCCTAACTCAGAATAATCACCTGGGTTTTCATAATAACACAAGAACTATATTTGTAAATGAAATCCTATTTATTTTGTAAACATGGTAAGTCTCTCACTTGAGATCATCTTCAGCATATAAGGGTTAACACTATATCGAGAAAACTCTACTCTGACATAAGAAATGCGACTTCACGCTCTGACCTAGGAATCTTCCTTAGTGATGAGATAAAGCTCTTCTGAGCATAAACCTCCTTCACTAGAATTTCTATTCAGTGCATTGCCTACACTAGGTAACATAATACTTAATATTATAAATCACACATGGAAGATAGGTATCTAGTAGAGAAAGAATATGGCGAGAC
>JACEEZ010002162.1:73859-187088 GCA_016584305.1 Chionoecetes opilio
GTGATGGACGTGTGGTGGGTGGGTGTGTGGGGGCGATGTATGAAAAAGGGGGTGTTTGGTGGGTGGTGTGTGGTTTGGGCGATGGGTTTGGGGGGTTGGGTGTGTGGTGGGCGGATGTTGATGGTCGTGTGGTGGGTGTGTGTGGTGGCGGATGTATGATGGGCGTGTGGTGGTGGGTGGGGTTGGGCGGATGGGTGATGGGGGGTGTGGTGGGGGGGTGTGTGGTGGGCGGATGTGTGTGGGGTGGGTGTGTGGTGGGGTGGTGGTGGGGGCGGATGGGTGGAGGGGCGTGTGTGGGGGGTGTGGGTGTGGTGGGCGGGTGGGGGGCGGATGGGTGATGGGCGTGTGGTGGGTGGGTGTGTAGTGGGCGGGGGTGGGGTGGGGGTGGGTGGGTGGGGGGGGGGCGGGTGGGTGCTGGGTTTGGGGGTGGGTGTGTGGTGGGCGTGGGTTTCACACGAGACCTTCCTGCGTGTTGGAGCTGAATCGACTGAGAATGGTCGTATTCGTGCGTGCGATAGGTTTCTAAAGGCTTTCTTTTGTGTGATATCCTATATACCAAATTTATACATTGTCTATTTCAAAGTTAAATCACTATGATATATTTAAGTATTTGACTATAACTATAGCAATATACATCGTTTTTTGGGGTCTAAGCCAGCAAGCATCAACGAAGATTCGGACACAAATTGAAAAATTTGAGGGATTGGGAAATTTGTTCCCAGACCGCGCTGGAGAATTTTAATTTTTTGTGACTTCTTACCTGTTAAGAGTCACCTAGCTTATCTTACTACTTTCCCTTTCCTACTCTTAAATTAAATACATATCCTTTGCGTCGGCGCATGTAATGAATGTTGAATTGGATGAGAATTAAAGAAAAGAGGGAAACATTTACGGGAGGAGTTTTGATAAGATTTTCTCATGCGCGCGATCTGATTGGCCAGGCTCTTGAAACCACCACTCACACCCACGACTGTAAAACTTTACAGGAAAAGAGTAAAATATCGCTGCCGAAGTGTATCTGCTCAGTTTTCTATGCACGCAAAAGAGTAAAAAGTAAGTGGGCGGAGCTTAAATAAGTAAAATTTTACTTTCAAGGGCATGGACAAAATACGCCTAAGAGCAGAGAGTTAGGGCCTAATCCTACAAGCCCTGAGGGAGCCAGCCGGAAAATAGGCTTTGAACTACGGATGAAAACCGCAGTTTAGCTCCCCACCTGGAAAGAAGAAGAAGCGCTAACTAAATAAATAACGCCGGACCAAAGGCTTTACCTCCAGCAAGCTATGGGTGACTCCCAACTCAAGTTCAAACTCAGATAAAGATGTCGGCGACAACACAACCAAGCCACACTTCAAGGAAGCGTAGGAGGAGCGAGGATGAAATGGTAAGTAGTGGTAGTGTTCTTGTTAGGCGAAAGAAAATAAGAACATCAGAAAGTAAGGAAGCCACCGCACAAGAGACCGCGAGACCTACACGAGGTAGTTCCTGTAAATGGAAAATTTTCTTTGTTAATCTTAAGTTTTGATGGGTGTGTGTTTCTCTTTGCAATGTTTTACACCGTCCAAGTGTTTCATTGACCCCGCCACACATATACATAGTGGACAGTCGTGATGAGGGGAGTGTCACGTGTGTAATGTATAATGGCACGAGGTGGGGGGGGGGGGTATAGAAGGGGCATTTCTACTTCAAGGGAAAGACCGGCCAGGGTGTGTCGGTATTATTTCATCATTGGGCATCACCACTATATTCAAAGACGACTCAAATCGGTAAAGATTCGTTATATCAACCCTCTCTCGTCTCGGTAGTATTCCAGGTTGACACCGAATTCACTTTGGTGGACGAAACTATTTTTTTCTGGTGAGTTTTGATGTGTTTTGCATCGATCTGCGGTAATAATGGAGGAGAGTTTCGCGGTCTTTTTCAGAGACACCGACTAGTTTTTCCTGGCCTAAAACAGGGGCTTTTTCTAATGGAGATAGTTATTTTTTGCGCAAAACCAGTTTTTGAAAAAGAAAAAAAGTTGCCTAAAATAGGTGCTATTTCTAATCGAGATAGTTTTATTTTGCGCAAAAACATAATTTTCGAAAGGAAAAAAAAAAAAAAAAAAAATTCTCCATCAGAAAAAACACAGAAATTTGGCCGGGAAAAATTTGTCAGGGTCTTATAAGCTTTAATGATACCTAACCTAAACTTATAGGTTTTAATGAAACCTAACCTAACATTATAGGTTTTAATGAAACCCAACCTAACCTAACCTAACCTAACCACAAAATATACCTAACCTAACCTAACCTAACCACAAAGTATATCCAACCTAACCTAACAACCACAAAGTATACCTAACCTAACCTAACCTAACTTTAACCACAAAGTATACCTAACCTAACCTTAACACTCTTACCTACTGAGGTGGTGGGTAGCAGCGAGCGATTTCCCGTAGGAAGTGATGGAAGATGGTTGTTGGGTCTTGGTGACTGTGGCAGAACAAATATCGGGCGAAATACTGCCTATAGTGGTCTTTTTTGTTGCCAGCTCTGAGAGCCCAGCTCTTAATGTCTTTCCAGGCACAGGGGAATGAGGGTAGCAGCGTCTCTTTGCTCCACGGGGAAAATAAAGCGCCGCTTTGTCTCCACCACCACCACCACCGCAGAACGCTCCACGGGGAAAATAAAGCGCCGCTTTGTCTCCACCACCACCACCACCGCAGAACACCCTATACACTCCATCATTTCAAGTAGCCAACTGACTTAAATCGAGGCCGAGGGCTGATACAAATTTAGGAGCTTTGTTTTAATTAAGAGCCTATGATTGGCCTCTTGAAAATTAGAATAGCCTTTGATTGGCTATTATATTAGTGTTCCTGATTGGCTGAAGAAAAAATATATTGGCTTGTCATTGGCCTACCTGTAGCTGCTCTGATTGGCTCCCCGCCAAAGGTGTGAAATCTGTGATTAACGCAAAATTTTCCTATTTCGCTTCATTGGCCTGACTCGGCTTGGTCTGTCTCGTAGGTCAGTAGGTCGTAGAGCCAGTGTCGAAAAAGGGTTTGATGGAGGAGGGTGTGTCTGGCTGCCCTATAGACAACAAAAGGATAATTTCAATATATACATCATTTTTTTTAATATTGAGCGCAAGTACAGTAGTAGTGTACAGTATACTGAGCCAAATTTTTTTTAGAAAACGTGAGTAGTAAGGTCTGTGGCGAACGTGAAACTCTCCTCCATTATAACCGGATCTGCTAAACGTTTCTGTCGCAAATGCCTTTTTTTCTAAATTTGTTTATTCTTTTAGGTAAAGGTTAGGTTAGGTATAGGTTCTGTTACCGTAGATAACATTGAAGTCGCCAGGACAACGTTCTTATTAATTTACAGACGTGTGGTGGCGTTAATACTTACATTTCTACATCCATGATTTCAGGAAAGTTAGAAGGGGTTATCTGGAGAGTGTGTCATTTTGTGTCTTCATTTGTGTCATAGTATAGCTATAAATGAACAAATTACAAATATAAAACGGAGAGGCGACGTTGTTAACGGGCTACACTAAGGTCGCCATCTAATGCTTGTTTAGAGTGTCCTCCCGCCGTCATCATCGCCCCAAAAAAAGAGTAGTGAAATTAAAAACCGTATATACTTGCAGATACAAAGCATAAAACAACACTGAAACGGTAGATTATACAGTCATGATATAAAGTACTGTGTATCATCTTCAGTGGCCCATACTACAAATCAGTAGTGATGCTATAATTCGTAATATATGGTGGCTGGCGACATTAGGGCAGGGGCGACTAAAGTGTTATCTACGGTAGGTTCAATTTGTTTTTTAATAATTTTTGTCGCAAATCACTGAAAATAGTGATTTGCGACAGAAATGGTTAGCATATTAATTCAAAACTCACCAGGAAAAAATTGTTGCGTCCACCAAAGTGAATTCGGTTTCAAACTGAAAATTTAACCCTTTTTCAGATAAAACTATATTTTTCTGATATATTTTGATGAGTTTTGAAAGAATCTGGTCTGGGGTTTTTTACCCCCTTTACTTCACCTCTGAAAAACTAGTGATTACCAAGAAAAACAAACTTCAGGATTGTTCCTACACTGTTCAAATCTACCAGAAAAATATAGTTCACAAATTAAACTAAACTAAAGCCCCGTTCACATCTTCACGATTCTCGACGGCGACCAGTCACGAGTTGCTGAGTCATGCTGTGTTGGCGCCGGTCGTCATGTGGGTCGGTGTCAGGCCCAGACCGTCGCCGTCGGGTCGTAGGAGTCGTTAAGCGGCTCGCGGAGGGTCCAGACTGTGGTGTATGCTCCGTACCAGTGGTTCCCAACATTTTTGCACTCGCGACCCCTTTCCCAAAATCTTGAAACCCACATGACCCCCTGCTATCAGCAGCTTGATTTAATTTTTTTTTCTGTGAAGGAAAGGGAAATAAATATACTAAAATTGAATACCTAATTAATTCTGTAATTATTTATTAGCAAGTTAAATTATACGCCAGACTAGAACCCTCCTGGGGAGAGACAAGGAGAGGTATGTCAGGAGTCTCGTGAGGATGTCGAGGGCCATGTGAACGCTAATGACCTCCGACCCGCCTACCGAGCCCTGAAGAAGCTCCGTTCCAAGTCTCCATCTCGGGCGAGTGCTATTCGAGCAGCAGATGGGCGCCTCGTGTCGGACATTGATGGGCAGATGGCTCGTTGGGCTGAGTACTTTTGGGCAGTTGTTCCCGGTGAACTCTCCAATTGAGCAGCGTCACACCACTAGGTTATAGGCAGTGGATGCCGATCCTCCATTGACGAAACCGCACCCTCTCATGACGAAGTCAGAGAGGCTGTAACAAAGTTGAAGGGTGGAAAGGCAGCTGGTGTTTGTAATATCAGTGCGGAGCTCCTCAAAGCTTGGGGTGAGGCCATGATCCGCGGGTTGCATGCTGTCCTAACTGCCGTGTGGCAATCAGGTACCATTCCTCCTGACTGGAAAAGGGGGCTGGTCGTCCCTATCTGGAAATGGAAAGGGGACCATCAGAACTGCAACAATTACCGTGGTATTACACTGCTCAGCGTGCCAGGCAAGGTGCTTGCCCATCTATTGTTGACACGGATCCACAGTAGGGTGCCAATAAAAATCAAAAGTTTGAAGTTTTCTTCCTACTTTGGTGTAATGGTGCATCTATGCAAGAAACCATCGTATGCAAAGTTTGACCTCAATAGGTGATATTTAGTGGTGGCGGATTACAACTTGTTATTACCCTTATGCACTGGCCTATTAAGGAGGGATGTCATTCTTGAAAGCGGACAAGCCGGACATCCCTTCCCCAGCAGGGCTGCTGGTCCCCCTCTTGGTGAGTATTAGCCCCTCGGTGGGGGGGGTATTATGGGGAGCCACCCCACTCATTGTGGCCGGCTTGGCCGGGGAAGGGAAGCCTTAGAGGTCCCGGGCTGTTGATGGCGATGGGCCTCCACAAACTTGGAGGAGGAAACTGGCGCTGTTCCTCGTCTTTGGTCAGCCGGAGGTTAAAGGACTGGATGAGCGCCACTCCTCGCTCGGCTGTGTCGTTGACGACGCGAAGTCCCTCAATTCGGCGGCAGGCCTCGACGTACGATTCCTCTTCCTGCCACTTCCGAGGGTTGGCGGACAGGAAGTCGGTCTTGATATCAAGAGCTTCGAAGAGCGGAGGGAATTTTTCGTGGCGAAGGAGGGGCAGTGTTGCGCAGGAACTTGTGATGATGGAGGTTTATTCGCTTGGCGGGTTCCTCGGCTCCTCATCGTAGAAGAATGGCCTGTACATGTGTACAATTGCTTGATTGTCGGAGACAGGGAGACGTGAGTCGAACAGTGACAGGCCAATGAGATCTTCGCTCAAGTACCAGAAATGGCGGCTCAGAGTGGTGAAGCAGGCCTTCCGAATACTTTCGTCGTGGTACTAAAGGATTTCCTTAGCGAATCCAAGATCGTTGGCGGAGCGTAGGATGGAACCGTCGATTCGAACCATTGCAGGACGTAGATCTCGGTTGCGAACGATGAGAACGCTGAGGGTGACATTTCTCGAGGTGTGACGACTCCAGTCAGCTGCTCCCGAAACAAGATCATCTTCAGAGCGTAAATGATACGCGCCATCCAACGCGCTCGATGAGCGCTCCGGGGCTACGGATCGAGGTCTTCGGGAAGAGCGCCGCGAGGGAAAAGGAAAGTGCTCAGCTCAGCGAGTTCCTTATAGTCGTCACGGGGCTGCTTTGTCTGAAGCAGACGTTTCAAACCTTGAATGAGATCGTCCCTCTTGGAGACCAGAGTCTCCGGCAGATCTTCGTTGGTGGGAGGGTTTATTGCCGACTGGTTTGATGTAAGACCAGTAGTCCTTGAAGCGAGAGAAGATGGTGATCTCAGGACCAGAAGATGACCCCAAACACGTAGAAAAGGCCTTCTCAAGGACAAGTTCGTGGACGTGATGACGGCAAGCAAGTGAAACGAGGGGTCGGCCGATCTTCTGTTGCAAGATGGTGCATGCACCATTGATGGCCCAGTGTTGGCACTGGTTGTGTCGAAGCACATCGCCACGACTCGTTCCTGGACCCCCCAGTCTTCTAGAGCCTCGAACACATCTGTAGCGGCGGCATCACCAGTTCTCGGAGTGCAGTTTCGGGACACCTAGGAGCTTCTCCACTCCTTCTCCTGTGACGAGGATGGCGAGTCTTTCGGCGCGAGTGCCATCGTCCTGAGGAAGGATCTTCCCGTCCCAATGAACGGTAAGAGGGGTAAGAGGACTGAGTCTCTTTGATGTCCTTCGCCAAAGTGGACCTGTACTTCGCTCTTGCCTGTCGAATGGACTCGGGATTCAGCACAAGCTCTTGTGGATCGTGGCCCAAGCTACTTGCCGTAGCCGCCACAATTCGAAGGGTTGGCGGCTACTGACCCAGTTCTGTTAAGGGCGTCCGACGAGATCAGGGGATAGGCACGGACTTCGTGCCCCGTGTCCTCAATCGCTTTGATGGAGAAGCGACCCCGGCGTCGGAAGAAGAAGTCGATGTGTTGGCAGCGTTGGCTGGACTTGATGACTCAGACGATGATGACTCCAGCCCCCACCATCTCTTCTCCTTTTGGCGTCTGTTGACGGCTACGTGAGAGAGAGCTTTCACGTCGGCAAACCGATTCTTTCAGCTTCTTGTCCAGACCAACCATCGAACCCCGCCTCCCCTTCTCCCGCTGGGCAAGAAGGAATTCCTTGTCTTCAGGAATGGTCATCAGAGTGAGGGCGTCGGAGTGGGCGATGTCCAAAAGGTCTGGGAGACTTTCTTGGAAGGTCTTCTGTTTTTTCGGCAGGCATGACTCCAGAGTTATTCCTGCTTTTGCTCAGGATCTTCCACTCGTCGAAAAAGTCCAGTAATCTTCCTCCTCACGCTAGTTTCTGCGATGGTGGGGATCCTAGCTCGTGTCCAGAAGTCGAGGACGTCCTTTGCAGCCTCAGCTGCACTCTGCTGCACCGTCTTCTTCTCTTCCTTGTGTGCGTAGAAAAATTGTCGTAAAACGTCTCCACGGCTGGGAAGTTTTGCTCCTGTGATAGTAGGAACACTATGGCCAAGAAGCCAAACTTCAGTTTGCTTTCTCGTGGTCATGACCTGAGGGCGAAAAGAGGAAATGTTCAAGATCGATCCGCCACCTCTAAATATCAACCGATTAGCCTGAAACTTGCACACGACAGTTCTAAGTACAAGGCAGAATACCACAAAAGTACGTGAAAAATATTGACTTTGAAAAAATTACCCCTATGCGCTATTGGCACCCTAATCCACAGTCATCTACTGAATGTAGATGTCTGTGGTTGTAGATGCAGCAGTCTTGGGTTCACGCCTGGTAAGTCAACAATGGACCGTATCCTAGCGCTTCGTGTCCTGGTGGGAAAGACCGACGTTCGCAGCAGTCCATATTGACGGCGGGTCACGTCAAGAAGTCTTACGGCGGATTGGCATAGCCCACGGTATTATGGACTCGCTCAGCAACGAGTTTTTTAGCGTCATCGGTACCTTGTGCAGAGAGGACAAAGATCCGGATCTTCAAGTCGCTTGTGATCCCTGTTTTATTGTATGGTTGTGAGACATGGACACTAAATAGTGACTTGAAGAGGCGAATCGATGCCTTTGGTAAGAAGTGTCTTGGTAGAATCACGGGGTATCGCTGGGATGATTACGTGTCCAACTCAGCGATTGCACCGCACCAATAATTCCTTCAATAATCTCATCATACACAGTTTTCAGCAACAAGCTAACCCAGCTAGTGGCAGGATTGGAAATTACAGCATTGGTCCAACTTTGGCATGATAGAATAAATAAATAGCAAGCCACAGAGATTAGTTTCGTGCCTCCCGCCATATAGGAACACAAATTTATGATAATAATGATCAAAACACGTTTTTTGCACTGAATGAAACAAATGGAAGAAAAATATAAAAGAATAAAAAAAACAAATCGACGAGTTTAAAAAAATATTCTCCTAAGCCATTTCTAGTAAAGGCTTCATGACCCCCCTGCCAAGCCTTCGCGACCCTCCCGGGGGGTCGCGACCACGGTGGACCCCTCCTCTATACACTCGGGCGGGTCTTGCGCCTCAAAAATTTAATGGAAAAAGTCGGCTCTGTGCTGGGTCTCTGTCCCCGAATGCCCAAGCTTGGCGCGACCAGTTGGGGCTGTGCTGCGACTGGAGCACGTGTTATTTTAAAGTGGGAAAGATCGATCTTTCCCATGCTTTCTCCCTTTCGAAGGAGAGAGAGAGAGAGAGAGTGCAAATTTTTCAGATATTTATTGAGATTATAATTATGAGATTATAATTATTATAATTATTATTATTATATGTAAACTATTTATTTATTATTATTATTATTATTATTATTATTATTATTATTATTATCGTCATCATTATCCACTATAGATAGAGCAGTATCTGTAGTGCAGTATCTTTAGCGATATACTGCTTCCGCAGTATCTTTAGTGCCTTGGCGATTGTTATCACAATGTAGTTATTGTGTTCAATTAATAATATTTGGAGGCACATATAGTATTTGTGGCCTAGTCAAGGTGGGCAGTGTGTGGACAACAGTGTGAACCGATATAGGTGGCATGCTTCACTACACAAGCGAAGGTTGAAAAGTTGATGGGCCAGAGCGCTGCCCACATCTACAACCACTCGGCGTCAGTTGCAACACGGCTGGGAACAGTTGCAGCATGACGGCAACCGTGGTTGCTGTTGTGCTGTGACTGTCGTCTCATGACGGGAACCCAATATTGGCGGTTAAATTAGTTTTAGTCCGCAACTATCGCCGACAATCGCGGACTAGTCGCCGACTAGTTGCCAAACTGCGGCAACCCGAGCCAACCACGCTGATTTTGGAGCTTCAGCCCCTCCAAAATTGGCTGCAATCGGCACCGACTGGATCACTCAGCAAGTTGTGACGATCGCCGACGCGAGTCTGGGGAGATGGGAACGGGCTTAACCCAACCCCTAACCTGACCTGAGGGTGGGATGGGGCAGGTGTGCACTGAGCACGCCGTGACTGGTTGCCGCGGGCCTGGAAAGGCAGAGCTGGTGGGCTGCGTGAAGTTGGCGTAGCAGAGTGATATGGTTATTTTTGTAAGATAAGTTTTGTCAGTGATTTTTACCATAGTAACAGTTTGCCAAAAGGTTTGAAGCTTAGTAGAAGACGTACATGACAAAAGATTAGTCCTTCATAAGGTAGTAAATGAGATATGGAGGGTTGATACAATGAATCTTAACCCTCAAATCTTTTGTGTCGAGGTTTGGTGTGTTTGTGAATCAATTTATTGTGTTCGTTTTTTGGTAGATATTATTCCATTTTAAAACTTGAGATGGTGATGTTATGAACAAAATTATTCCTGTCACAAAATAATTGCCAGATTACATTAAAACAAGACAAATCAGTCAAACAAAGTTCGGATGAATATTTACAAGACTAGCCAACCAATATATCCTAAACTAAACAATACACTTGGTAATCTTACCTTCGCAATGGGTTCAGGGCACTTCCAACCCTCTTGGAAATTCCTAGATAAGCCTATAAGATAGACACCTAGATAAGTGGAGATATGAACAGTTTTTCCATCATTAATTGGAGAATTAAGGCCAAGAAGCCGCATCCTTCCACTGTGCCGTCCCAGCCCACACCTGGCATCAGATCTAATTTCTAACTCAATGTAACCTTACGTCTATCCTACCTACAATCATGGTGGTGGTGAGGTCATTTCCAACTAATCTGACCTCCTAACTTAGTGGAAAGATTAACTCACTTTATTGACATCACTGCTCGCTGGTGGGGTGAAAGGAGATGCCAATGGCGGTTTCTTGGCCTAAAATTTCCAACTGAGTATGGAAAACTTATACATATCTTAAGTTATAATGGATGAGAACTACGCGGTCGCTACTGCCGTTACTACACTTACGTTTTCTATATTATTTTTTGCACAGTATACTGTGTAGTATTTATCCACTTCCGCATAACCTTTAAAACTTACGTACAGGAGAACCTCGTTTAACCGGCATTCAAAACAACGGCAGCCTCAAAACAACGGCACTAATCGACCCAGGCTTTTTTTTTTTTTTTTTTTTTTTTTTTTTTTTTTTTTTTTTTTTTTTTTTTTTCACTGATAAACTCTGGAACTCTCTTCCTGTTTCTATTTTTCCACTTTCCTATGACTTACATCTTTTCAAAATAAGAGTAACAAGACACCTCCCGAACTAAATTGGCCTACCCCTCTTTTTTATTTTATTCTCTGACTGTCTTCTTTATAGGGACTGGCAACTAAGCGGGCTTTGTGTTACCCATTTTTGTTGTGCCCTTGGCCGGTTCCTTGTGATGGGGAAAAAAAAGAAGAAAGGAAAAAAAAAAAAAAAAAAAAAAAAAAAAAAAAAAAAAAAAGGATTTTGGGCGATTCCATAAGAGTAACTCTCAAAACAACGGCAAAATGAGTTATCCGGCATGCGCTCCCCCCCGTGGGTGCCGGATAAACGAGGTTCTCCTGTATATACATATTGAAGAAATTATATAGTTGTTAATAGCGCATACAGACACACCTTTCCCGTCCGGGGGCCCCCTCACCCTTTAGGACAGTGTTTATTAACCTTTTCCGACCTGAGCACCCCCTGTAGTCCGGTCTAGAAAGTCCATCACCCCCTAACTCTGGCTAACATCTGGTTACAGAGACTACAGTTGACTACAGCACTCGAGTGAAAGTACACTCTCACTGAAAGTCAGTATAATGAGATTAAATTTGTATCAAATTTACATAATACTCTTGTTAAAAAGTATCCCTTCGATACTTGTGTATCCATTGCGAGGAACTCTAACATTGTACCGCCATATATGCAGCATTTACCAGCACCCCTTAAAATTGATTTCAGCACCCCCTGGGGATGCTAGCACCCCAGGTTAAGAAACACTGCTTTAGGAGGTTAGGTTAAGGTTCTGTTAGGTTAATAATCTCGTCGGGGGGTCGAGGGTGGCGGAAGTCCCCTCCGTTAGAAGGTTGGGTAAGGTTCGGTTAGGGTAATAATCCTTGCGGCGGGGCAGGGCGGACCACTCGGCGGCTGGCGGGCGAATACGGAGTGGGGTGAAACACTTGTTTTCGTACAATTCCGTCACATTCCTGGTTTCTGAGACACTGACTATTATTTCCTGGCCAAGTTTTCAATAAAAACGGCGACCTTAGGATTTGGTGATGAAAATAAAATAAAATAACTTTTTTAACAGGTTTCTGAAAAATGAGAATATCTCCCATCTGGAAAAGCACCAATTTTTGGCCAGGAAAAAGGAGTCAATCAATCAATCATTGGGGGCATACGCCGGTGGGCGCGTCGCCTCGCCCACCCTATGACACCACTCCCGGGTGTCACCACACGCGAGTCCCTATGCAGGCTCCCTTCCCATACCAATCAACTCTCGACAGGAAACTTCAACTTGCCCTAGCCACAGGCCTTGTGGACGCCCCCTTGGCCTCCTCCATGCCGGATTGTCTCCTACAGATACAACCCGGTGGGAAGGATCGGTTTAAGGGTAGCGTACCACATGCCATATAGCCGAAGTTGGCGCTGACGGACTATACAGGTAATAGGCCTCGATTCAGTTTCACGGTTCAATCGCTGATTTGAGACATAATCATCCCAGCGATACCCCATGATTCTGCGAAGATACTTATTACCAAAGGCATCAATTCACTTCTTCAAGTCGCTATTTAGTGTCCATGTCTCACATCCATAGAGTAAGACAGGGATCACAAGCGACTTGAAGATCCGGATCTTTGTCCTTCTGTACAGGTACTGACAACACCAAATACTCGTGCTAAGCGAGTCCATAACACCGTGGGTTATGCCTATCCGCCGTAAGACTTCTTGACGTGACCCGCCGTCATTATGGACTGCGCTACCAAGGTATGTAAAACTTTCCAAGATCTCAATGTCCTCGCCGCACACATGAACAGACTGTACTGTTTCATCTAGTAAGCCTCCAAACACCTGGACCTTGGTCTTAAACCAGGAGACCTCAAGTCCCAAAGGCTTTGCCTCCTCGTGCAGCGCCTTGAGAGCCGTCATCAGGACCTCCAGCAACTCAGCAAAGATTACTGCATCATTGGCAAAAACAAGATCAGTGATCTTGATGTTACCGAGGGATGCTCCACAATCACTTTTGATTTACAACTTTTCCCAATACTCAGTCCATACAAGTTTTTGAAAAATGATGGGGCAAGGATGCACCCTTGCCTCACTCCTGTTCACAGGAAAGAAGCTGGATACACCTCCCCAATAGTCCAAACCAATAGTCCTTGCAGGAATCCCGCGAAGTCACAGAAGATCCCAGAGTGACTCACGATGCACTGAGTCAAACGCCTTCTTGAGATCAACATAGGCTGCAAGCATCCCCTGTCGAAACTCACGTCGGCGTTCCACCAGGACACTAAGCGCTAGGATACGGTCCGTTGTTGACTTACCAGGCATGAACCCAGACTGCTGAGGTCTCTGATGCCTCAGCAGATGACTGTGGATCAGTGCCAGCAATAGATGGGCAAGCACCTTGCCTGGCACTCTGAGCAGTGTAATACCGCGGTAATTGTTGCAGTCCTGACGGTCCCCTTTCCATTTCCAGATAGGGACGACCAGCCCCCTTTTCCAGTCAGGAGGAATGATACCTGATTACCACACGGCAGTCAGGACGGTACCCGGACAGTTTGCCTACGGACAATGTGCCTACTGGACAATGTGCCTACGGACAGTTTGCCTACCGGACATTATGCCTACCGAACATTATGCCTAACAATGAACGATGCCT
This sequence comes from Chionoecetes opilio, assembly GCA_016584305.1. Lineage (NCBI taxonomy): Eukaryota > Metazoa > Arthropoda > Malacostraca > Decapoda > Majidae > Chionoecetes > Chionoecetes opilio. Next base: position 87,184 of record JACEEZ010002162.1, read on the forward strand.
AGCGAACAACTGTTTCATAAACTAGTGAGAGTATTTTTGAACAATCATTATCAACCTAAACTTCACTTTTCAAGCTTTCGCATTTGTTTCTCTACAAGATGTTAGCGACACGTTTGAATGATTTATGTCTGCACTGGACGAGGAAACGGACGAGATCCTGGGAGACTTTCTAACCTATTTCGAGGCTACGTGGATTGGAAATGTTCAGCGAGAACGAAGAAGACGGCCTGCTTTTCCTCAAGAACTTTGGAATGTCCATGAAAGAGTTTTACCAGACTTGCCTCGCACCAACAACTCGGTAGAAGGCTGGCACAGAGCCTTCGACCAAGAAATCGCCATTAAACACCCAACTCTGTGTCAACTTATAGATCGATTGCGTAAAGAGCAAGCCGACAACGAACTCCTTATTGATCACGCCAACGCTGGAGCTGTTTTGCCACCAACTAAGAAAAAGTATGAGTACGTATGTCAATCAACGCCTCAAGAACCTCGTTGAGAAGTATGACACTACCCCGGTTCTTGAATATCTTTGTGGCATTACTCACAATATATAGAATTTCTGACTATGTCCGTCCATTCTAGATTGATTTTTTGGTTCCAAATTAGATTTTTTAAATCTTATTTTATATATGCTTTTTGAAAAAAATATAATTTAGACATGAATTTAAGAATAATTGTATATATATGCATTTTATTATTTTATATTTGTCAAAATTATAATGAATGTAAATAAAATTATATTAAATTTATGAAATAAAAATTTAATGAAATAAAAACGCTGCCCCTATAAGCTGCGTCTGTTAGGCGTGTCGTCCTCTAGGCTTCATGTCCATTAACCATAATGTCCGGTAGGTATGGTGCCCGTAGGCATAATGTCCGGTAGGCATAATGTCTGTCAGGCAAACTGTCCGTAGGCAAACTGTCCGTAGGCAAAGTGTCAGTAGGCAAAGTGTCCGGTCACGGACAGGACAGCATGCAACCCGCGGATCATGGCCTCACCCCCAGCTTTGAGGAGCTCCGCACTGATATTACAAACACCAGCTGCCTTTCCACCCCTCAACTTTGCTACAGCCTCTCTGACTTCGTTAAGAGAGGGTGCGGTTTCGTCAATGGGAGGATCGGCATCCACTGCCTGTAATCCAGTGGTGTGAAGCTGCCCAATTTGAGGGACCACCGTGAACAACTGCCCTAAGTACTCAGTCCAGCAAGCCATCTGCCCATCCATGTCCGACACGAGCCCATCTGCTGCTCGAATAGCACTCGCCCGAGATTGGAAACGAGACTTGGAACGGAGCTTCTTCAGGGCTCGGTAGGCGGGTCGGAGGTCATTAGCGTTCAAATGGCCCTCGACATCCTCAGCGAGACTCCTGACATATCTCTCCTTGTCTCTCCCCAGGAAGGTTCTAGTCCGGCGTGACAGAGCCCTGTGCTGGTCCTGGTTCCCAGCCAGCCTGGCAGTGCGACTCCTCGATATTTCCCAGCTTCTACGTCGAGACAAAACCACGCCTTGACCTCGGGTGCTCCCCAATACACTTCTTGGCAGCCTGGAGAGTTTCACGTTTGAAGGTATCCCACAGTTCTACAGGGTCCTCGAGGGCACAGAGCACATCAAACCGATTTGAGACTGCTACTGCATACTCATGGGCACATGTCAAGTCCTTCAGTTTCTCAAGATGAAACACAGTATGGTTACCTCATGAGATTCTTCTGGACTTGACATGAAGCCTAAGCGAAGCAACAACAAGTCTGTGATCTGTTGCAAAGAACTCAGCACTCCGGTAAACCCTGCAGTTCTGGAGGATCCTCCAACGAGTACTAACGAGGATGTGGTCGATCTCCTTAGCTACCCCTCCGGCATTACTATACCATGTCCAGCGGTGCAGCTCTGGTCTCTGATACCAAGAACCTGCAATTCTCAACCTACTGGACCTCGCAAAATTCAGAAGCAGACGTTTCTGGTATCTGGTATGAAGTTAATGTTTCTGGTATCGGAGCCATGGGGACCAACACATAACTCATAGCCATCTCTCACAGTGCCAGTAGTTCCATTGAAGTCGCCCAAGACAATGAGTGTGTACCGAGGAGGACACTGGTCTAATGCAGAGTCGAGTTTGGCGTAGAACATCTTCTCTTCAGTTTCACGCACCTCGGTAGGAGCGTACAATGCAACAAGAGACACGAAACCCAGAGTGTGTTTCATCCTCACCCGCATTATACGCTCATCAACCGGAGTAACCTCAACTGACGGCTGCAGTTTGCTGGAGATGCCTATAGCTTCTTCTTTTTTTCTTTTTTTACATCACAAAGGACTGGCCAAGGGCACAACAAAAATAGGTAACACAAAGCCCGCTTAGTTGCCAGTCCCTATAAAGAAGACAGGAAGAGAAAAAAAAGAAAGAGGGGTGTGCCAATTTAGTTCGGAAGGTGTCTTGTTACTCTTCTTTTGAAAAGATTTAAGTCGTAGGAAAGTGGAAAAATAGAAACAGGAAGAGAGTTCCAGAGTTTACCAGTGAAAGGGATGAAAGAGTAAAGATACTGATTAACTTGCATTAGGAAGATGGACAGAATAGGGATGAGAATGAGTAGAAAGTCTTGTGCAGTGAGGCTGCGGGAGGGGGGGAGGCATGCAGTTCGCAAGTTCAGAAGAGCAGTGAGCATGAAAATAACGGTAGAAGAGAGCAAGAGAAGCAACATTGCAGTGGTGATTTAAAGATTGAAGACAGTCAGTCAGAGGAGGGGAGTTGATGAGACAAAAAGCTTTTGACTCAACTCTGTTTAGGAGAGCTGTATGAGTGGATCCTCCCCAAACATGTGAGACATATTCCATACATGGGCGGATAAGGCCCCTGTAGAGAGCAAGCAACTGGGAGGGAGAAAAAAAAGGACGCAGATGCCACAGGACACCTAACTTCTTAGAAGCTGTTTTAGCAAGAGATGAGATGTGAGATTTCCAGTTCAGATTTTTAGTAAAGGATAGTCCTAGAATGTTCATTGTAGAAGAAGGAGATAGTTGAGTGTCATTGAAGAAGAGGGGATAGTTATCTGGTAGGTTTTGTCGAGTAGATAGGTGAAGAAATTGGGTTTTTGAGGCATTGAACAAAACAAGGTTTGCTTTGCCCCAATCAGAAATTATAGAAAGATCAGAAGTTAGGCGCTCGGTGGCATCTCTCCGTGAATCACTTAGTTCCTGTTGAGTTGGACGTCTAATAAAAGTCGTTGAAAAATGCAGGGTAGAATCATCAGCGTAGGAGTGGATAGAGCTACTCCCCGGACACGGTGACCATTGTTCATGCCGGACCAGTAGTAAGTGTAACCCCCACTACTAGTCTCGCCACTGCCAGGCCTCCTCGTCTTAGAGAGTCCCACTATATCAAACCTCAGTCTACTGAGCTCGCCCGATAGGAGAGCTAGTCGACGATCGTCTGAGAGGGTTAGAACGTTCCACAAGCCCACACGAAGAACCCTCCGGAGGTTTATCCCAGGAGTGATTCGACGGGCAGGCACTGCCTCTGCACCGCCCCGGCCACCCCCACAAGAAAAAGATGGGCTAGTTGGCCCTCCCATTTCATTTAGTGTGCGGGATTCCCGAGGGCTTTGCCCTGCACTCGTCATAGGCAACCCCCCCCACTTGCGTCGGCATTGGAGGGGTTTGCGTTGTCAGGCTCCCCCCGGCAACGCGGTTACCTCGCTCCCGGCCTGTACTATACGTAGGGGCTCTACTGCCTATAAAATTAGTCTGTGTCTCAGAAAATGACCGCGCAGTCTTCGTCCATTTTTACCTTATCTTCACTTATTTAGTGAATTTCCAAGAGTGTTGGAGGTGCCTGAACCCATTTCCAAGGTAAGATTTTTTTTTTTCTTTTTCTTTTTACATATAGGAGAACCTCGTTTAACGGCATTTAAACACGGCAGCCTCAAAAACACGGCACTATTCGACCAGGCTTTTTTTTTTTTTTTTTTTTTTTTTCCCACTGATAAACTCTGGAACTCTCTTCCTGTTTCTATTTTTCCACTTTCCTATGACTTACATCTTTCAAAATAAGAGTAACAAGACACCTCCCAACTAATTGGCTCACCCTCTTTTTTATTTTATTCTCTGACTGTCTTCTTTATAGGGACTGGCAACTAAGCGGCCTTTGTGTTACCCATTTTGTTGTGCCCTTGGCCAGTTCCTTGTGATGGGGAAAAAAAAAAAAAAACAAAAAAAAAGGGATTTTGGGGGATTCCATAGAAGTAACTCTCAAAACAACGGCAAAATGAGTTATCCGGCATGCGCTCCCCCCCGTGGGTGCCGGATAAACGAGGTTCTCCTGCCTATAGCGCCTGTAGGTAGTGACCTCCAGGGCTCGGATGGTAGACCTTGGACGCTCACTTGACGGCTGTGATGGTTGGCCCTCGCCCGTGGTGGCGCAGACAGGATTTTTATAGTGACGCCTGTGATTAGAGGCTCATGCCGCCCCCTGTGTCCTCTGATGCACTCAAAATTGAAGGTAGAGTTATGGGCAGCATGTGGGTGTTCTTAGGCCACTCGACAGTGCACAAATATTTAAGTGGATTTATGGGTCTCACTCGGGATCGAACTCGGGTCTTCGAGAACGCCACTCGGTGATGCTAACCACTCTGCTAACGCCTCCCCAACCAAGATTACAAGTGGGTTGTTTAGTTTAGGAGGAATTGGTTGTATAGTCTTGTAAATCTTTACCAAGTTTCGTCCCCTTAAAACAGTGGTGCCCAATAACACAAAATTTCCCTTCTTTTTCTTATATGTAGGGAATTAAAACAATATCACCACCATCACAATTACCATTACTTCTCATCCATCACCACTACCTTCACCCCTCCTCATCCATCATCACCAACATCCCTCCCTCTCATCTACCCTCATCCACCACCACACAGATGACGTCTCTGAGGGTCCTTGCGCAGCCCAGCTCCAGTCTGCTGCCGGTGGAGGTGTTGGAGGTTATTCTAGCACAATTGCCTTACAAGTTTCTCATCACCACGTGTGTGTCTGTGTGCCGCCAGTGGTATGAGGTGATCAGGAACCCAGCGGTGAGTATGTGTGTGTGTACTGACTGTTGCTATTCACTTAGTTGTGATACATAGTACACAAAATTTGGTAGTTATTAAAAGGTCCTGTCTCCATATCTCATTCAGTCGATCTTAAGTTTAGAATTCCTGTGTACTCTTGGCATTTTGATATTTCATTATCCAGGTTGTTCAGTGTAGCAATACGCCGACAAAGAGAAAAAACTGCTTTCTTAATATGCTTAAAGTGTCTTGTCTTTTTCAGCTTCTTTCCGTGTCCTCTTGTGGCTCCTCCGTCTCTCACATACACACAAACCTTTATTTCCCGGACTAATAGGGGGGAGCACTGGTCCGGGAACCGCAAAAGTCCGGGAATCGAAGAAAAAGAAAAAAAAAAAAAAAAGTCCGATGCCAGTACCCACCCCTGGACGTTTATCCTACTCTAGTATTTACTGTCCGGCAACCGACAATATCAACTACCCCGCCGCGGACTTTTAGTCCGCATGAGCATGCAGCCACCTGGCGGGAGGCAGCAGAAAGTGTTCAATAGTCTCAAGAGACGTTCCTGCACCAGGGGCAGTGGGGGTCAGGGGACTAACGGAGGCTGTGCAGGTGAACCGTGAGTGTCGTGTGCCCAAATGTAAACAATACGACCGCTGAGCATGCTGCCACCTGGCGGGAGGCAGCAGAAAGTGTTCAAGTCTCAGAAATGTTCTTGCACCAGGGGCAGTGGGAGTCAGGTGACTGACGGAGGCTGTGCAGGTGAACCGTGAATGTTGTGTGCCCAAATGTAAACAATACGACCGCTGAGCATGCTGCCACCTGGCAGGAGGCGCGGACACTGACCAGGGGTGACAGGAGACGCTCTGACTGCCGGACAACTTGGTCAATTTACGAACAGGACCAGGCATTTCAACGTAAAAAAAAAAAAAAAAAATTGTCCGAGACTGACATATCCCTGGACCTCGGATTTTGTCCGGTAAATCCGATATCCGGGAAATCGAGGTTTGTGTGTACTTCAGCTAATAATGACAAATAATCGTCCCCATCATCATCTTTCTGTTTAACGTCAGATTTTCCCATAATGTCTTATGAGGTTAGACGGTCGATGATACATTTTCAGCTGTCTCTATCCATTGTCTCAACCTCTTCAATGCCCAATGCTGTCATACCCTCTTCAACACACTGTCTACATGTCTTCCTTGGCCTGCCCGGTGGACGGCAATCCCAGTGTAGCGAATCCATTAACCAGACCAGTTCATTAACTGCCACGACTACGCAAGCGCGGAAGATTACGTCACACAGGAAAACATTGGGCACGCCCCCCGGACCAGGGCCCAACTTATAGAAGATAAGACTTCATCTTAGACTCGCTAAATTCTTAAAAATGGCGGGTGCGGCCTAAATTATTTGGAGCCCGTCCTAAGTCGCTAAGTCTCGCCTTAGACTCGGTATTTGGCTAGGGTTGGGTGCGATGTGTCCTAAGCGCTTAGGACGTCGTCTCAGACGAAGCGCAAAACATAAACATGGCTGAGGTGCATAGAAGCAATTATCTCAATTCATGCATTTCCCAATACTAGACCATTAAAGGTTTACTTTTTTATATCTAACTATTACATCAATTATTCTTATGGTAATTTGAATTCGTAACTGCATATACCTACCGTATTTTACGGCTTATAAGACGCTGCATCTTAGAAGATGTACCCTGATTTTGGAAAGAGATTAAAAAAAAAAAAAAAAAAAAAAAAAAAAATTAAAGGATATAAAAACATCTCTTGTCTAAAGGTATAAGTAAATCAATATTATAAGTAAATAGTTTTGATGAATTCGCCATGGGTTATAGTTTTCAGGACTGAAAAAAACTTGTGATACGTGTGACAACCTGGTGGTAAATGCAGTATCAACACTAGCAGACGATAGGTGGCGTTGTTGACGCCAATCTGCCGAGGCGGAAGTTGCCGTGGTGGTGGTGGTAGAGGTAGTGGTGGTGGTTGGTGGTGGTGGTCTTTCAAGATGAAGAGACCATTAATAACCATCGCTATAGATTTCAAGAAAGCCTTTGACAGTGTGAAAAGAAAGCCCTTAATTGAATGCCTAAAAAAGTTCAGGATACATCCACACATAATTGACGTCATAAGTGACATATACCTAAATGACAAGACCATCCTGTATCTAAACAATGAGATCATAACAAACATGGATGTCACCAGCGGAATAAGGCAAGGTTGCAATGGTTCAACATCACTGTTCTTAATGATAACATATATCATCATCCTACACCTGAACCAACAAATATTGGATTTAAAGATGAGATATGCTTTATCCCTGCCTTGTTTTATGCTGATGATGGCCTTATTTTAGCACAAAATGAATCAGGTGCCCTAAACATGACATTGACACTCATCTTAGCAGCAAGAGCAAGTGAAACAGTCAACAGTTATTTAAAAGAGCATAATACCAACATATACCAACTTGGTATAGTACATGTAGTGGTCATTTTGACCATCTACACCGTTGTCACCGTTATGTAGTGCCCACCTTGGGAGTGTACTCTACAGTCCTGGTTACTCCGCTGCCACCACCCACATTAAGTGGGAAAAATATATGAATGAACAAAAATAAAAGATTTAAGAAAATATGTAATTACTGGTTGGAAACTGAATGACAACGCGTTAATATATTTCTAATTATGATATATTTAACTCTTTACTGTCTCACTTGGTAATTATTATACATTCACAAGTTATCTTAATATTAAGTCTTCCTTCCCTCCTAGCGATACGCACGCGAAATGCTCAAGTCGTAATCCTAATATAGTTTACTATCTTTGGTAACTTCGCTTGCACTGTCACCACATTAACGATACGCACATGAAATGCTCAAGTCGTCATCCTAATCTAGTTTACTATCTCTGGTAACTTCAGTCACACTGTTACCACTTTAACGATACGCACATGTAATGCTCAAGTCGTCATCCTAATCTAGTTTACTATCTCTGGTAACTTCAGTCGCACTGTTACCACTTTAACGATACGCATGCGTAATGCTCAAGTCGTCATCCTAATATAGTTTACTATCTCTGGTAACTTCAGTCGCACTGTTACCCCTTAACGATACGCACATGTAATGCTCAAGTCGTTATCCTAATATAATGTATACGTAGTCTATCCCACTTCCAACGTTTCCCTCTCACTTATTTTTCTATTTCCTTCTTTCTCCTTGTCCTCACACGGCTGGCTGTGACATGTTGTAGTTGCCCCCTCTGCTAATTTGTGAGCGCTTGGCCCCCTGGTCCGCCAACAGCATCCTACCTTGGGACCCTTTACCAAGGGCGAGAAAATCACCTCCCCACAGGCGACTTAACTCAATGAATTTCGAGCTGCTTCTAAAATTATCCTAACCTAGAATCCCCGTTCTCACCTCGTTTCTCTACGTGTCTAATTACTACTGGCTCAAAATATAAGCCTAACCAGTGATTCAGGAATGAGGCGTGGAGGAAAATTTCTCGTTAGCTTATTGATACTTACGTGTTATTTCATCTCTTCCCCTATTAATGTAATTTCTCGTGTTACATAGCTTCTTCCCCCCCAAAAAAAAATTCCTTTTGCCTCAGTCCTTCATCAAGCATCCTACCGGATACCTAACTAAACATTTAAAAAAATAAATTATCATATACATCACACATAATTTCATATAAATTTTCATAGGATTTTCTATCACTCACAAACAAATATTCTCATCCCGCACATTCCAATTCTTCCAACAAATTTACAACAAAATGAGATAGTATGTATTCTTAACTTATCACTTCCCTCACCAAGAGCAGATTTAACCAGTTTGGGGAATACGTATTTAATGTAATGCCTTCACTCCCTTGAAATGAGAACCTTCTCACTTTCTCTTATTTGTCAAGGCCGAAGCCCTATAGAGTCGCGACTGGACTCGTCCCTCTAGTCTGTAATGGTTATTTTCTTTTACCCCACCAATCCTGGGCGTAGGTGCGTAGGGAGAAATCACGACTGGATTTACTCCATACCCTCAATACTTGGGATAAGGCTCACCTCCTTTGCGAGGCATACATACTCCTGCGTCTATCACCCAACGAGCGAAGCTCAGAGCCAAGCACATCCTTGAGTCTAACGACAACCTAGCGGGTTTAGTGTTCAGTGCAATCTGTGTGCACCCTCTAAAGCAAGAATTTCTAACCTTTACATTCTTTCTAGGGGACCTTCATCTCTCTCTCTTTCTCTCTCTCACGAGAGAAAGTGGTGAAAGTTAATCTCTTTCTCACGAGAGATTAACACTTCTGTCATTATAATAAGCACGTATCTCTTCACTGGCCTCCTCTCTCAAGATGGTGTTAGTGTACAAATTCCTCCTCCATTACTACCACTCTAAAGCAAATTTTCTAAGGTGGCCATTACTGCCACGACAACCCGTAAAGTTGCTTACTTGTAGGGCGTCTAGTTCTACATGAGCTGTTACCTCTATCCTAATGTTAATCTAAACGTAAGGTACGGTAATCTAACCTTACCGCACCTTTTACATGACATCCTGCCCTACATTAGTGTTAAGTGTGGAATGCAAGCCCCCTATCCTCATATTCATCATCCATCCACTTCCACACACATCACCCACATCCACACTACCTTCACGCATCCTACATCACCCATAAACACACTGCATACGCGCTACCCATATCACTTTCATGTTCAACAGCGGGTCGGAGGTGTGCATGTTTCATGTTGCACCCTTTCACTACTCCGCTTCGGCTTTTCCAGGCCATCACTAATGTCTTTATCAGCGTCTATGTTAGCATGTGGGTAACCCGGGCCTACTGTTACGTTAGTATCATCTACTTCCCCAGCCTGAGCGAACTAGTCATAGTCACTAACGCTACTCTATACGCCTATATGTACACCTATACTCTGTACACACCATACTGTACAGTATGTGATCACTAGGTAACTGGCACTTGAAAAAACCAACAACTAGCAAGGCGTTAGTTAGCACGTGGGTACGTGGATCCATCGAATGGATCCCACCGCTGCCACCATTATGTAGTGGTCATTTTGACCATCTACACCGTTGTCACCATTATGTAGTGCCCACCTTGGGAGTGTACTCTACAGTCCTGGTTACTCCGCTGCCACCACCCACATTAAGTGGGAAAAATATATGAATGAACAAAAATAAAAGATCTAAGAAAATATGTAATTACTGGTTGGAAACTGAATGACAACGCGTTAATATATTTCTAATTATAATATATTTAACTTTACTGTCTCACTTGGTAATTATTATACATTCACAAGTTATCTTAATATTAAGTCTTCCTTCCCTCCTAGCGATACGCACGCGAAATGCTCAAGTCGTTATCCTAATATAGTTTACTATCTTTGGTAACTTCGGTTGCACTGTCACCACATTAACGATACGCACATGTAATGCTCAAGTCGTCATCCTAATCTAGTTTACTATCTCTGGTAACTTCAGTCGCACTGTTACCACTTTAACGATACGCATGCGTAATGCTCAAGTCGTCATCCTAATATAGTTTACTATCTCTGGTAACTTCAGTCGCACTGTTACCCCTTAACGATACGCACATGTAATGCTCAAGTCGTTATCCTAATATCATGTATACGTAGTCTATCTCACTTTCCATATATGTTCCCTCTCACTTATTTTTCTATTTCCTTTCTCCTTGTCCTCACACAGCTGGCTGTGACATATTGTAGTTGCCCCCTCTGCTAATTTGTGAGCGCTTGGCCCCCTGGTCCGCCAACAGCATCCTACCTTGGGACCCTTTACCAAGGGCGAGAATATCACCTCCCCACAGGCGACTTAACTCAATGAACGTCGAGCTGCTTCTAAAATTATCCTAACCTAGAATCCCCGTTCTCACCTCGTTTCGCTACGTGTCTAATTACTACTGGCTTAAAATATAAGCCTAACCAGTGATTCAGGAATGAGGCGTGGAGGAAAATTCCTCGTTAGCTTATTGATACTTATGTGTTATTTCATCTCTTCCCCTATTAATGTAATTTCTCGCGTTACATACACAACACGAAATAACTGACAAATTAAAAGAGCATGATACCAAGAAATGGAAAGCAGAACTACTTGAAAAAAGAGACACTTAAGACTTTACAGAACATACAAAACACACATAAAAGAAATAGACTTTTATGATAAATGATGAATCCACTACAACTTTGATAAGATGCAGAAGCAACACACTGAAACTAAACTAAACTACAGGAACAGACACACCCTCGGGAACACAGCATGCACGACATATAACACTGGACTGCAGGAAACTTTAGAACACTTCCTATTACAGTGCGAGGAATATAAAGACATCAGGAAACACTTAAACTTTCTACAAGACAACACACTGACAAATGCTTACAAACTTGCAACATTTTTACTCCTAGCAGATGAACAGGATGCAGATGTGAAGAAACAAACTTTTTTACTGATGTGGAAAATAAGGAAACAGCAAGAACATTGATTAGCAAGCAAGAAAGCCAAGACATTTCACAAGAGCATTCACAAGTATAAGCAACAAACACCACAACACTTCAAGAATCAGAAAAAAATCACCGATACTAAGGTGTTACCCCCACACTTCATCGACATTTCTAGTATGGATACCAATGGATAATTATGTAAAGTGTAATTACTTTTATATCACCATTCTTTCAGAGGCTGCTGGGCACTCGTGGAGAATGTGGGTCCTGATTTTGTGCGGAATGTTGTCAATGTGCGAAATCCTGTAGACCCCTCCATATTTCACTGGTTTTACAGCATAACTGCTGCCCTAAAGCATGTTACAGAGTACTCTGAGATACATATTATTTTATGAGAGTAGTTAGATGCACTGGTATTCAGACAAAAGATATTTGAACCTGAAACCTACACCTGAAAAGGCTTTACTTTTGACGTGAATATTTTAGTCTTATGAGTAACAATTATTACTTGTAAGTGTTCTCATGGAAAGCTAGTGCCTCTATGTGACTTGTAACATGTATCAGGGCAGCAGTTAAGTCGTAAAACCAGTGAAATAAGAGAGATGAATGGAGGGGTCTACAGGATTTCGCGCTGACAATATTTCGCGAAACACCCACATTCGTGAACCACATTCTCCGCGAGTGCCAGCTGCTAATCCTTCATTAGTTCAAAAACATAGTCAGCCAAAGCAGCATGATCCCACTAGCTGTGACGGAGGTGAATTATGAACGTAACACAACACAAATGATAATTCTCAAAATATTAGTAATATTTTTTGTGACATAGCATCTGCCATTTTTAATGCTACAAACAATTCGTTTTGTATGCCTTATAAGTATGCTAGATGTGCTAGACTTACCGTCTCACTTCTTTCATTATTAGCTAATAAAGCTACTACAAATACTACAAAGATCATAGACTCACCCTGCTACTGGCCGTCTGTGAAAAATTGTCCCGTTTGATTGCTCTGAGCCACTGGCTGGCAAGCACCTTGTCTCTTGAGAAACAGAATATACTCACTCTGGGGCCTTTTCTGTAGTTCCCATTGCAATTGGGCACACAGCACAAGGACGGCATCTTGCTGGTAACTTGGAAAAATAGCTCCTGCCGTAACAAAAGCAAAAATGATACAAGTACGCCACATACACACGCCCTGACCGCCTTCGTATGTAGACACAATAGACTGAGCCGTGGCCACCGGTGGCGCGCGCGGGATCCTCATGCTGTGACGTCACAGCCTTTCACCAGGCGATGTAACAGGCCTTGTCTCTCGGTGGTCTCGCCTCTAGCCCCCCCACACAATAAGAACTCACTAAAACATGCTAAAACAGCACAGATTGTAGTACTTACTCACTAAAACATGACTAATACTGAAGTCTTGAAATGCAGTGCTACTGTACACTGAGCACTCAGGCGTCACTGATAGCGTCTTCAGGCAAAGGCTGCGTTAAGTAATGCAACGCGCTCAGGTGCACACGGAGGTGCACGGTGACGTAGGCATAAAGTATGCCTACTATAATGTATGCCCAGCTGGGAGATGGATCGCTACTGGATTGGCAGCTCGTGCCACAATAAGGGTATGTAAACAAAGGGAAAAGAAAGCTTCTGCTCTTCGCTCTCCTCTTCTTACCTCCTTAATATTTCATTTCCTGCTGCTATAACTTCTGTTGCATTCAATACAGGGTCATCATACCCATCATAGGGTTATTCTTCAACAATAAGAATAGCCACAGAGATGAATTTCGGCAGCTGCTATCTTGGTAGCAATGTAAATTGTGAAGTGTTCAGTATCGTTCAGTAGGGAGAGTGCGAGGGAGGGGGAAGGGTGACCGCTACTCAACGCAGCCCTGGCAGGTGTCACTCTGGGGATTAGTAAGGTAAGGTCTTCAGTGCTTAAGGTGCTTAACCCTGGGACTGCGTGAGCTTTGAATTTTTCCGGGCCCCCAGTGTGGCAAAATGCGCAAAAAAGTGACCATTACAGAATTGGATGAAAATCACATCAACGTCAAGGTATTTAAAATCCGCATCCGGTAATTTATCTATTTTTAACCCAAATGTATCGGGTTGTGGTGTGGTTGTGGTCGGGAGTTGAAATATCTGGCGCGAATGGCACCAAACTGCTGGCGAATGACTGTACTGCGAGGTGGGGTGGTGGAGGGAGTAGGGGATAATTGATAATACAAAGTGCTCTATATTTCGCCTATAAAGCACTCTGATGGATCTTTATGTGTATAAACTTGTATCAGAAGGCTCTTGTGAGGAATATACACTACAAAATATGGCGTACGTAGAGAGTAAATAACATAGTAAATGAAAAGTAAAAGCGTACAGCGTAGTTAGGGAGATGGTGTTGTGTGGTATCGAGAGCTGACATCTTGGCCTACATGTGACACAGTTTGTGGACTTCTACGATTGTTGGCGCGGTTTTTGTATGCGCTTGAAAATCGTGCTTCCGGAAGGCATGCCACAGCCCACGGATTAATGTGTTGGAGGCGATGTGGAGGCTGACTGACGAAGTGGATGGCACAGAGGAGATGGAAGATGCTGCAGAAAACTCTGAAAATTCGAAGTTAAGTTCTGATCATGGAAAGTTGGAAAACTTTTGAAAACTTTGAACTTGGCCTGAAACAGGTTGAATTATCCGAAGTTTGAATCATATGGGTTCGAATTAGAAAGGGTTTACTGTACTGCATTTTAAGACTTCAGTATTAACCTTGTTTTAGTGAGTACAAGTACTACAGTCTGTGCTGTTTTAGCATGTTTTAGTGAGTTCTTATTGTGTGGTGAGGCTAGAGGTAACCATCGGATAATTTGGACTTTCGGCTCATTAGACCCAGGCCTCCCCCCAATTAGTTTGCATTAGAGAGGGTTTACTGTATCAAAAATCCAGTCTATGGTGTTAAGGACCTACAACACACATAGGAATTGATGTAATAAGTAGTGGTCATAAAGTAAAATTAAACCACTTGACCTGTCAAAGGGAATACAGTGGCTGCGGATGTAGTTAGGCCAATTCATTTTTTTTTGCCATTTCTACTTTGTACTTTGTAAATAAACCAATGAAGGATTGAAACAAAATATGTTTTCTAAATTTGATTTAAACTTTTTTTTTTTAAATTTATTTATTTATTATTATTTTCTTTACATGTATGTCTATAGCGCCTGTAGGCAGTGACCTCCAGGGCTTGGATGGTAGGCCCTGGCCCTGGAGGCTCACTTGAGGGCTGTGATGGTTGGCCCTCACCCATGGTGGCGCAGGCAGGATTTTTATAGTGACGCCTGTGATTAGAGGCTCATGCTGCCCCCTGTGTCCTCCGATGCACTCGCAGTCGAAGGTAGAGTTATGGACAGCATGTGGGTGTTCTTAGGCCACTCGACGGTGCATAAATATTTTAAGTGGATTTATGGGTCTCACTTGGGATCGAACTCGGGTCTTCGAGAACGCCACTCGGTGATGCTAACCACTCTGCTACCGCCTCCCCAATTTAGTATTTAGACATATTACCATGGTTTTTTAAGTACAAAATTAAGTCTTTTTGGCATAGAATGCACAAGAGTATGTAAATACTCTTAACCCTTTCACGTCAGCATTGTCATTCACTTTTTGTTGTCCCGCGTAAACCCATTGTCACCCGAAATGTCACGTGCGGGAAAAAAGTTGTACTTCCACCGCGTCTAGAAACTAAACTATCAAAGGTATCGAGTTCAATTATGTTTCGTTTTTAAGCTAAGATTATTTCCTATATCATACAATGTTAAAAAAATACGCTAGCGTGAAAATAACTTACAAAACCTCGAGTTGGAAGTGAAAAAAAAAAAAATAACACCTTGCGGCAAAAGATAATATGCCAAAAATCAACTTATCATCATAGAAGATTTTTCTACATTCCATGACATAGCTGAATAAATTTCCTTACCAATGAAGTATAATATATTTTAATTCGCTCAAAAATAAAGCCATACAACGAAGTGAAAGATAGCGTAGTTTTTTTTTTTAATAATTTTAATTTAAATATTTTGTATAATATAATATTATACAATATTATATTCTACAAAATATATTTTAATATAATATATTGTAATTCGCTCCAACGGTCAAGTGAATCTCACGTCAACCGTGCCCTTTTTAAGATTTTTAATAAATATTTTAAAATATTATTTTTGGATGACGCTCAAAGACGTCATCTGTACGTATGGTCTACACGTACCGGATGACACTCAAAGACGTCATCTGTACGTATGGCCTACACGTACCGGATGACACTCAAAGACGTCATCTGTACGTATGGCCTACACGTACCGGATGACGCTCAAAGACGTCATCTGTACGTATGGCCTACACGTACCGGATGACGCTCAAAGACGTCATCTGTACGTATGGTCTACACGTACCGGATGACGCTCAAAGACGTCATCTGTACGTATGGCCTACACGTACCGGATGACGCTCAAAGACGCCATCTGTACGTGAAAGGGTTAAGTAGATACTCGCTTTACCCAGATGGATATACGTAGTATTTTTGGATATGTTTAGACCTCTCCCTATCTCTGCTAAAGACACGCCATCTTCATGGAGTGTCACAATTATTGCTGTATTCATCATGGCAAGTGTTTTTTCCTCAGTCAGTAAGTTGTGGCATGCACGTGCGCATAAAATAGCGCACGAAAAAGTGTATAAAAGGGGAGAGAGAGAGCGACCCAACACACCTCCAAGTATGAAGTGTGCTGGATAACTGACGGCGTGGCTATGGCACATAGTTGACAACACTTTTAGAGTTGACGTAAATAGCTTGAAACTCAACCGTATGTCCAATCATAGTAACATCAGCCGATGAAATTATAGGCAAAAAAAAAGCGGGGGTGGAGGGGGGGGGGCTAATTTCATAGTCGTCCTAATTTAATCCGTGGCCACTGTATGTAATTCCCGCATTTAAAGTGAGTGGTATATACCAAAAATTCAACACTTGCAAAGTAGGGGTGTGGAGTCTAGAGTTGAGGAGTCGCCCACTTTGGGTTGGAGTTGGAGTCGGTGAAAATATCTCCGACTCTGACTCGTTTACGTGACCAATTCTCGTATAAATTTCTTGGGTGTACTGTTACGGCACTGGATAGATATATTGTATGTGGTAATCTTTGTATCTAACAAAAGCAGAATGTGTATGCAGATGTTTACATCTGACACAGCCATCTTGGCAGCAACAATCGCTATCTTGTTGCCCCAGCTCTTATTTTCTCTTAAACTCCAACCTATTTAGTACATAGATTACTGTGTAACACAGTTACAATTTGTGCTATAACTACTGCTCACACAGACACTCCAGACCCTTTAGTAATACACCACCGCTGTCTGCATTCTCTGCCCGACCTCTTCATTCGATAATATGGCCGCCATTAGACCAGGTGAACTTTGCATTCCTTTTAAGGGAAAAAATGCGTCTTATGCGCCGGCAATACGGTATATATATATATATATATTATAATATATATTATATATATATTATATATATTCATAATATATATATAGATATAATATATATTATATATATATATATAATATATATATATACTCTATATATAAATATATATATATATATATACATATATACATACACACACAACCCTCGTTTTCCCGGACCCCCATTTCCCGGATATCGGATTTGCCGGACACAATCTGAGGTCCGGGGATATGTCAGAGTACCGGACAAATGCCTCGTCCAGTCTGTAAATTGACAAAGTTGTCCGGCGGTCCGAGCGTCTCCTGTCACCCCTGGTCAGTGTCCGCGCCTCCCGCCAGGTGGCAGCATGCTCAGCGGTCGCATTGTTTAAATTTGGGCACACGACACTCATGGTTAACCTGCACCGCCTCCGTCAGTCCCCTGACCCCCAATGCCCCTGGTGCAGGAACATCTCTTGAGACTATTGAACACTTTCTGCTGCCTCCCGCCAGGTGGCAGCATGCTCAGCGGTCGTATTGTTTACATTTGGGCACACGACACTCACGGTTCACCTGCACCGCCTCCCTTAGTCCCCTGACCCCCACTGCCCCTAGTGCAGGAACGTCTCTTGAGACTACAGTAAACCCTCTCGTATCCGGACCCTCATTATTCGGACTTCGACATTATTCGGACTTCCTCCTCATCTTCTTTTATATATATATATATATATATATATATAATATATATATATATATATATATATATATATATATATATATATATATATATATACACACAGGGAGGTCCCGTTATATGAGCATTCGGTATACGAGAATCCGATGATACGAGATGTGTAAATTAGGGTCTATTTTCAATACAGGGAGGTCCCGAAGGTACGAGCAGTTAGGTTCCACCTGGCATACTCGTAAAGCGAAATCTGGTATAACGAAACATAACTAATGGTAAAATATAGGTTTGGTTCCAGGACCCCAACAATTCAAAAAAGAAAAGAAAAAAAAAGACATGTTTCTCAAGCCATAATAAAATTTGGTAATATTTAGTAGGGGTGCGAGAACCCCTTGAGGAAACCTATGGTCTCTGGTGATATCCTATGGTGCTATCACATGCGTGGGAGCTGACCTGACTTCTTCAGGAAGGCACATATTATACAGCTGATAACGGGGTGTTGTGTTGTGCGGGCAGCAGCCGATGTCCGCCGCCAGCGGAGATCTCCTTGGTAATTATTTAGTAGGAAAGCGAGGACCCTTTGAGGAATCCTATGATCACTGGTGATATCCTATGGTGCTATCACAGGCGTAGGAGCTGACTGTCTTCTTCAGGAAGGCACAGGTGAGGCGGATGACGGCGGTTTTTGAGAGAGGCGGCGGATGGGGCAGGCCGTCGCCTCCTCCGCCAAGGTAGATTTGGTTCAGGCTTAAACGTCTTATCACTCGTTATTATACAACTTAGTGATTATGGTGAGATGTTATATCCACGTGTCATTATCTAAATCAATGTAGCACCGTGTGTCACCTTAAATAAGGGTGATTTAAAGATGTTATGATGAGGTGACTGCTGGCCGAGCTGGCGGGGCAGAGAGTGACGGAGAAATACTTGCCGCGGAGCCGCCCCATATCACAAATATTCACCATTTTAACACACATACACCCCTTTACCCCCAATACATTAGCAACACAGGCTCCTTATTATATATCTTACTATCTGATACATTAAAACTATTTAAAACGCAAGCATTAAAAATAAAACGAGAATTAGTTTTAGATGACGGGACAGAAGGCGGAGAGAGGCAGTCTGGCAGCCATTCTTGCCCGGAAATGTATCGCTGGCTTTTTATTGGTCGAGAAGTTTTAAAAACTGTTTGTCATTGGCTGGTGACGGATGACGCCTTACCCAGTCACAACTTCTTACTCGTTTACGACCTTTTGAGGGAGCTTTCAATCAGCTTTGTAGCTTCCGTCATTAGGGAAAGTAGTACAGGAGAACCTCATTTAACCGGCATCAAAACAACTGCAGCCTCAAAACAAGGGCACTAATGGGACCCAGGCTTTTTTTTTTTTTTTTTTTTTTTTTTTTTTTTTTTTTTTTTTTTTTTTCTTTCTCACTGATAAACTCTGGAACTCTCTTCCTGTTTCTATTTTCCACTTCCTATGACTTAAATCTTTTCAAAAGAAGAGTAACAAGACACCTCCCGAACTAAATTGGCTCACCCCTCTTTTTTATTTTTTTCTCTGACTGTCTTTTTTATAGGGACTCCCAAAACTAAGCGGGCTTTGTGTTACCCATTTTTGTTGTGCCTTGGCGGGTTCCTTGCGATGAAAAAAAAAAAAAAAAAAAAAAAAAGGGATTTTGGGCGATTCCATAAGAGTAACTCTTAAAACAACGGCAAAATGAGTTATCCGGCATGCGCTCCCCCCCGAGGGTGCCGGATAAACGAGGTTCCCCTGTAGTATTAGTATTTATTAGTATTTTATTTTTATTATTATTATTATTATCATTATTTATTATTATTAGTATTATTAGTATTAGTATTAGTATTATTTTTACTATTATTACTATTATTTTTTATTATTTATTATTATTATTATTATTATTATTGTTATTGTTTTGTTATGTTATTATTATTATTATTATTGTTATTGTTATTGTTTTTGTTGCTATTTTTATTATTATTATTATTATTATTTATTTTTTATTATTATATTATCATGAAAAGGGAAATTTGAAGGGAAGGAAAAACCAAAAAAAGTCAAGGAGAAATATAGAAGGTGATGAAGAAGAAATAGGAGCGTGTGGTAACGTTGTGGTGAGAATAAGGAAACAGGTGATAGTGGATAAGGTGGGGAGGAAGGAACACTGGCAGAAAAGGGGGACGCTGTGGGAGGGTTTTGAGGGAGCCAGGCAGGAAGGGAAAGAATAATGGATGGTTGGGTTTATTTATATTATAGTGACAAAAAAGATACTGAATATATAATAATGAACACTAAAAGTTGCTTGCTCACATTCGGGCTGGCACAGAACACACATATATAACGTAGGTTTAGAACACCAAGTAGTGATGCAGAACAAAAGCCATCGCCGTGACGCGCTGGGTCACCACACGCATCACCAGGTTCGCCACGCAAACACAGTCAAGAATACAAACAACTCATGAAACTGTAAACAATGTTGTCCTGTAGTAGTAATGACGTGAGGCTGCCTCTTCACTGCCAGGCACTGCCAGTCCCTCTCTCATTCTTTTTTTTTTATTCTTTTTTTCCAGATTTTATTTTTATTTTTTTATTGTATTTTATTTTATTTTTTATTGTATTTTATTTTTATTTTTTTATAGTATTTTTTTTTTTTTTTTATTGTATTTTTTTTTTTTTTTTTTTTTTTTTTTTTTTTTTTAAATTTCATTTTATTTTTATTTTTGCCACTTAGCGGTGTCTTTCGGCAGATGTTAGAATCTGCTCACTTCCTGATGGAGTTCGGCGTCGCGGGCCTGGGTCTTCACTCCTTTCTCTTCTGTTTGGAGGAGCCTTGGTGCTGGCTCTTTTGGGCCTCTCTGCCCTTGCCGCCCTTGCTGCCCTTGTTGTCCTGAGGCACGGCCGCTGCCTTCTGCTTCTCGGGAAACAGCAGCTTCTTGAGCTCGGCAAGGGCGTAAGTCACGTCCTCGGGTGCCCCCGTGACGGTGCCGAATTCGTCGGCCTCGCCCTTGCGTGGGGAGCTGCACGCGCACGTCAAAGCGTCGCTCCACCGGGCGCGGCGCCCTGCAGAAACGCTTCTCTTCTCTGCGCCACCGGGAAGCCGCACGTTGTCTCTGTCTCCGGCACTGCTGTCTCCTCCTTGTTTCCTTCTCTTCATCACACTCTAAGTCTGAGCTATCCTCCTCGCGCCGCTCCCGCCGCCTACGTCGCAGCTTGCCAGCGGTGACAGTGGCGGCGGGATGCTGCTGCCCTTGATCCCCCATGGGGGGTCAAGAGACTCTTCGGGGGCAGCAGCCTCGTCCTGCTGCTCCTATCCTTGCTGCTCCTGCTTCTGCTTTCTTTTCTTCAACTTATCCTCGGTCTTCTGCTGCTGCCTCTCCTTGGCCTGCTGCTGCTTCTCCTGCTCCGACTTGCGTGAGAGGCCCTCCTCTTGGTGTTATTGAGGCGGTCCATGACCTGTCGTCCCGGGGTTTGACGAGGATCTTGCGCACCTCCTTGGCGCAGACGAAGCCCACCTCGCCGGCCTTCTTTAGCGGGTCTTGCTCAGGTTCGATCCCAGCGTGTACACCACCACCACGTGGCCAGCTTGTTGCCCTTGGCACTGTTGGCCTTCCCACAGCTGTGCCGCGTCGTTCAAAAGGGACGCGGGGCACGTCGCGCAGGGCCTGGCCGGGTCCAGCTGGAGGTACACGTGGGCGAGGGAAAGGCGTCCACAGGGAAAGAACACAAAGGCGCTCCGTCGCCTGCGCCAGGAGGTGGGTCGTTCTCATGTTGTCGGAGCCCATAAGGAGGGTGGCGGGCGGGTCCACCACGTCGCTGTGGAAGGTTATCACAGCGCCGCGTGGCCGCAGCAGCAGCTGGGGGGGCGGAGGAGGGCGGGGGGTCAGCATCCTTGGTGACCGCCTTGGGGGCCTTGGTGGTGCTGGGTCCTGCCATTGATGGCGGCGTGAAGGTCTCATTTTTCATTGTGATTCCCTTCTGCTTCATGACCCTGAGTCTAAATACAGATGAAGGTGCACGCAAAACAGGTAGGGTGGCAATTTTAAAGGATGTCTTAAAAAACACCTGATTGAACAAAGCCAAATAAGGACAGCAGTGATAGGAAGGGGTAGGAGTTAGCAGCAGCTTGGAGTTATGAAGAATGGAACTTTGTAGGTTCTATTCTTCATAACTCCAAGCTGCTGCTAACTCCTACCTCTTCCCTTCCTTCTTTCCCGCACCACCACCACCACCACCACCCTTCTTCTTCTTCTTCTCTTGCTCCTCATCCTAACTCTACCTCTTCCTGTTTCCCGCACTTTCTTCACTTCTATCACCACCAGTGGGCCACCACCACCTTCTGCTCCTCCGCTCCTGCTCCTCCTCCTCCTGCTCGTCCTTCTCCTGCTGTCCTCCTGCTCGTCCTTCTCCTCCTGCTCCTCCTGCTCCTCCTGCTCCTTCTTCTCCTGCTCGTCCTTCTACTCCTGATCCTCCTGCTCGTCCTTCTCTTGCTCGTCCTCCCCCCTGCTCGTCCTTCTCCTGCTCGTCCCTTTTGCTCCTGCTCCTTTTGCTCCTCCTTCTCCTGCTCCTCCTTCTCCTGCCCCCTACTCCTCCTGTTCGTCCTTCTCCTCTCCTCCTCCTCCTGCCCCTTCTTTCTCCTATTCCTCCTGCACCTTCTTCTCTTGTTCCTCTCCTCCTGCTCCTCCTTCTCCTGCTTTTCCTCCTTTGTTCCTCCCCCTCCCGCTCGTCCTTCTCCTGCTCCTCTCCTCCTGTGATCTGGACTGGGGACTTGTACAGTGTACTTGTACAGTACACTGTACAGTAAGCCACCGCTCAACCGTTCGTTGAGCTAACACAGTCTCCCTCACAATTTTTTTAAAAACTAAAACTGATCTTATATAGGGGTGAATACGGGTGATCTGGTCTGCAGTCAACTGTGGCTCAGACCCCATATCCAACTGGAGCAAAAACACTTTCCCAAAATGTTTGGTGACGTTTTGGTAAATTGAACCGGGAGTGACGCTAGGAAGCAAAATGTCCTGGCACTGACCATTAATGACTAAAGAGTTGAACTGCAAGCAGGAAGTCAAAGGGCCGTGAGTGAGTTGTCAGACACCTTTTTTTCAATTATTCCCCCCTAGGAAGCGCCATAGGGAATTAAACTAAATTAGTCAAGGAGCGTGACGGATGCAAGACACCGCCCGCTTCCCTGTCTTTCACTGTACACTGCAATGTAAAAGTAAAACAAAATAATGATAATATGTCTTGGGCCTGCTGGTTCCTGGACCCTTCTATAATGGTACTGGCACACTATCTGCAGTGGCCATCTATCTATCTATCTCTGATGCCCTCCCGGAATGGAAATTCACTAAATAAGTGGAGATATGGTTAAATCAAAAAAAAAAAAATTGGAAAAGTCAAGAATGGTCGCAGTTTGGGTTACTTACAAAAGAAGAGTTGTAATTAGTTTAGTTTATTGATCTCGTACCGCCCAAGTGAAAAATTATGGTGATGGCCCCCGACAGGTGAGTCTCCATTTATTCCTGTCCTTGCACGCTGTAACCCCCTCGTTCTTCTGGCGCCCCTTTCTCCACATACTATGTCCTCCCATTTTACTGGGTGTCATTCTAGTGGTTGCTGATAAACACTTATGCGTATGAGGACATTGGTCCCAAAGTCTCTGGATTACCGTCCCTCCCCCCTACTTGATTTGTTGTGCCATAGACCACTGTATCTCTGGACTGTTCACACGACAATGTTTTGAAATTGCGGGGCTGCATAGGGGCCTGCGGGGCACCCGACAAAGAGATATAGTGGTTATGGACTATCATATAGACGGTTTATCAGTATAAGGAGAACCTCGTTTAACCGGCATTTAAAAAAACGGCAGCCCCAAAACAACGGCACTAATCGACCCAGGCTTTTTTTTTTTTTTTTTTTTTTTTTTTTTTTTTTTTTTTTTTTTTCCCCCTGATAAACTCTGGAACTCTCTTCCCGTTTCTATTTTTCCACTTTCCTATGACTTAAATCTTTTCAAAAGAAGAGTAACAAGACACCTCCCGAAAATAAATTGGCTCACCCCACTTTTTTATTTTTTTCTCTGACTGTCTTCTTTATAGGGACTGCCAACTAAGCGGCTTTGTGTTACCCATTTTTGGGTTTTGCCCTTGGCCCAGTTCCTTGTGATGGGGAAAAAAAAAAAAAAAAAAAAAAAAAAAAAAAAAAAAGGATTTTGGGGGGTTCCATAAGAGTAACTCTCAAAACAATGGCAAAATGAGTTATCCGGCATGCGCTCCCCCCCGCGGGTGCCGGATAAACGAGGTTCTCCTGTATCTAGGTAGTACGAGAGCAGGTTGTTGCTGGCCATACTACCTCCGTTGCTGGCTTCTCGCCCAGGGTTGTGAATTTTTGTAGGCCACATTGTCGTACTGAGCCACCAGAATTATCATATTTTCAGATTGATAATTATAATTATCAATCTGAAAATATGATAATTCTGGTGGCTCAGTACGACAATGTGGCCTACAAAAATTGATAATGACGATAATTATCGTACAACCTTAGGTAAAATCATATAGTCAGTAAATGACTTTATAATTTTAGTAAATAACTTGTAATTTACTTTAGTAAATAACTTGGTAATTTTACTCACCCCAGTTTGAATGTCGTAACATTGGATTTTCGATCTCGTATATTGAAAATAGACCCTAATTTACACATCTCGTATCATCGGGTTCTCGTATATCGAATGCTCGTATAACGGGACCTCCCTGTATACGAGATCGAAAATCCAATGGTATGACATTCAAAATGGGGTGATTAAAATTATCAAGTTCAAAATGCGCGCCCTACCACTCCCGGGCTGGACAAAGGGGGATTTGGTTGACCCCAGTGAGGTCACCCTTAGCAAGCCGTGACGTGAAGGGTAATTAAGCATATGGCGCGGCCTGACCTTTAGGGGTAATTAGCAGGTGTGTAGCCCCAACCTTGGGACCACTACACTACCCTCTCTTGTATCATGCGGCGTCCCCTACATTACAATGTCTTTTTTGCTTGTTATGCATGTTTTATGTTTAATTAATGTGCAGTTATGTTATTTTGTGTGCTATTTTCTCTTTCAGAATGCTTTTTCACAGGGAAAAGGTGGACAGTGTGGGTAATAATATAGACGCTGTGTGTTTGTTGTGTTGCTAGAGTTTATTTTAGCTTTAAAAACATGTCTTTTTTTTTTTTTTCTTTTTAATTGATGGGGTCCTGGAACCAAACCTATATTTTACCATTAGTTATGTGTTTCGTTATACAAGATTTCGCTTTACGAGTATGCCAGGTGGAACCTAACTGCTCGTATCTTCGGGACCTCCCTGTATATATACAGGAAAATACCTTTTATCCGGATATATCCGGACTTCCGGGTAGCCGGTTAATGGAAAAGTCCGGTTAATGGGTAAGTATACTTACAAAAGATGCATTTACTAAAAATAAACATAATATTGTATGATTGTTTCTCCTACCTTATTATTTGATCATTGAGAACTGTAATTTACCTAAATAGACATCCCCAGCCAACATAGCACTCCCGTTTTTGTTGACTATGCACGTATAAATGGGCACTCCCGTAATGTAGTACCGTAAATTATAAACTAAAGAAACTCAACTGCGTATATGCAAAGACTTTTAGCACGAAATTATATACTAAAGGAACACTTTTTTTTTCTTCTATTTTATTTGTTTATTGTTCTTACTGTATTTGTTTAGGGCTAGGCAGTCTGGTCAGAAAACTCCAGGTCCGGGTGGTCTGGGTTGTCTGACAGTGGTGATAGTGGCTCATCAGGCACTGAGTCTTGGACAGATGATGGTCCAGGCACAGCAGGATCGGCTGTAGTTGATGGCCCCGGCACAGATACTGGCGCTTGTCTTTGTTTCATTGCGCGGGCGAACATTGTTTTGACATCGGCCTGCTTGAGTGCTTTGTGACGTTCATGTAAAGTCTTATTTTGTAACATTATAAGTTGCATGACTTCTTGGAGAGATATAAATTGGTGACGTTGTGCAAAGTTGATGTCATTTTGTAAGCCGTTAAGTGCTGATTCCCATGACACTTTAACGGTTTCATCTTCCTCCTCACTTTCGCTCCCAGACGTTACCTGCTCATTTTCATTTTTTACGGCTGCAATTATTTTGTCGTCATCCATACTCATTGTCACAGAAATATCTTCATCAACTGCAAGCCACTCATCTAGTATATTTTCATCCATTCCTGCCATGTCGATGTGAGAGTCTTTGGAAGCCATCAGCTCACGGATTTGATCATATACTTTGTCTGACTCGTCCTCAGTAACTGTCGGGAATCCTTCGAATTCGGGTTCGTCCGATTTCTCACCAACGTCCATGACTTGGGGCCATAATTTGCGCCAGCTTCGCTGCAGAGTGATTGGCTTTACACTATCCCATGCAAAAGACAACATGTATATGGCATCCTTGATGGTGATTGTTTTTTGGAGTTCAGGAATGGTGCCCTCATAATTCACAAGGCGTCTCATGAAATCTCTACGGTACAACATTTTAGCATTTTGGATAACGCCCTGATCCATCGGCTGCAAGATACTGGTCACATTAGGGGGCAGGTAAATCACAAAAATATTTCCGCTTCTTAACTTGACATGCCAATATTATATTGTTCTAGAATATTTTGTCTCCTTTCCCCACTTTCAAGTCTTTGGCAAATGTCTAGTTTGTCTTTAATCGATAATACGACACGTTTACGTGTTATTTTCTTTGCTGTAACTTTCGGCATGTTGAAAGTACGGATGACTCAAAATACCACTCCGGTCGTCGGGTAGCACTGACCTTGCCCATGGACTGATAAACACTGAATTATCATAGCGCATGGCGCATTATGGCGGGAATAAACAGGTGGCGATAGGTGGCGCTCACGTCTACGGCGGCAAAATTAAAAGTTAAATATTTTGTTACTTTTTATTTTTAATACTATTTACTTACCTGCCAAAATTCCGGTTATTGGGTTATTCCGGTTGTTTGGGTATCC
Source organism: Chionoecetes opilio (assembly GCA_016584305.1). Taxonomy (NCBI): domain Eukaryota; kingdom Metazoa; phylum Arthropoda; class Malacostraca; order Decapoda; family Majidae; genus Chionoecetes; species Chionoecetes opilio. The sequence goes on from JACEEZ010002162.1 coordinate 113,898, forward strand.
GGATAAAAGGTATTTTCCTGTATATATATATATATATATATATATATATATATATATATATATATATATATATATATATATATATATATATATATATATATATAAACCACAATTAAGCCTAAGCCTTTATATATATATATATATATATATATATATATATATATATATATATATATATATATATATATATATATATATATATATATATATATATATATATATATATATATATATATAAAGGCTTAGGTAGGATGTCATGATGTGAGTGAGTGAGGTTAGAGGCCCAGGCAGCCAGGCAGAGCATTTATGATCCATCACTGAGCATATACTTTGTATACTGTAATTGTGGTTTCTTTGTTGTGTCCAAATGTTGTATTGGCGAGTGATCTGAGGCCATTGAGCCTTGGACCCAGATCCAATAACGGAGGTCGTACCTCCAGCTACCACCCACTCCCCCTCCACCTAGATATTACCTGGCCTTTCTACCTTATCCAGCAAGCCTCCCTCGGTAGGTAGTTAACAGGTAGGAAGGCCCTGACTGGTTGGGCGAGTAATGACGTCAGCAAACTTGTCATCAGTCACCAGCCAATGACAAACTTTCTAAAACTGCTCGACCAATCACAAGGCAACAAAACGTTTGACACGGCCTTTAAAGGTCGTGTCACCGGACACTTTTTCTGTTAGTGTTACGGGGTGGCCGTGGCAAGAATGTTTCCCCGTCACTGGCTACCCCGCCACCTCAACACCTTTAAATAACCCTTATTTAAGGTGACACGTGGTACTACACTGACCTAAATAATGACGTGTGTATATAACAGCTCACCATAATCACTACGTTGTATAATAACTAGTAAGGACGTAAAACCCTGCCCACCCTGCTGTGAGGGACCTGCCCCGCCTGGCGCCCTGCCTACCTCTCAGGACAACACGCTGTCATCCGCCTCACCTGTGTCTTCCTGAAGAAGACAGGTCAGCTACCACGCCTCTGATAGCATCATAGGACATCACTAGGGATCATAGGGCTCTTCAAGGGGTCCTCACAGCCCTACAACCAACACCAAGGAGGAGGAGGAAATCTCCGCCATCATGATACAGCTGCCGGCTGCGCCAGACGTAGGACTGACAGTACTGTACACTACACCTGTACAGTACTGTATTTTTATTGTGTATTTTTACCGTAGATTTATATATTTACATGATTTATCTTATGTTTATTAATATTTGCATGACTCAGAAATTTTATATGCACCTAGAATTATTATTATTATATTTTTTTTTAATATGGGGGGATATAATCCACCCCATTATTCGGATTCTTGCATTATTCGGACCACTCCTTGGCCCAATTAGTCCGGATAAGAGAGGTTTTACTGTATTGAACACTTTCTGCTGCCTCCTTCCAGGTGGCAGCATGTTCAGCATAACTAATGCATGTTCAGCATTTAGTAAAAGTCCGCGGCGGGGTAGTTGATACTGGCGGTTGCCGGACAGTAAATACTAGAGTAGGATAAACATCCGGTGGTGGGTAATGGCCTCGGACTGTTGTGATTCCCGGACTTTTGTGGTTCCCGGACCAGTGCTCCCCCATATTAGTCCGGGTAAACGAGGGTTGTGTGTATATATATATATATATATATATATATATATATATATATACAGTAAAAGCCTTATAACTCGGCACGATAGGGGCTCTGGCCCTTGCCGAGTTATTCAATGTGCAGAGTTATGCAATGTCCTCCTCTGATATGGGAAAAAAAAAACAAGAAAAGAAAAGAAAAAAAAATATAAAAAAAACAGTGAACGGGTAGCAGCAGGCATGTAATCCAAGGAGAAGGGAGCCTTGTTGTAACTTGTAACATGTAGAAGATGTTAGGGGGACTCAGTCGCATTTAACACTGGTATCACTTTAATCACTTTATAATCACAATCTGTACTGATTGTATACAGTACTGTACTGTAACTTAATTTTACATCACTTGAGCAATTAATTATGCAACACTATGCCTGTCATTAACTCTACCTTCACTGTGAGTGAGGGAGACCACCGGTTCGGCATGAGCCTTAATCACAGGCGCACTTTAAATCCTGCCTGCACCACACGGGCGAGGGCCAACCATACAGCCCTCAAGTGAGCCTCAGGGCCTACCAGTCACCCTGGAGCTCTACGCTAACAGCGTATAGGCATAGGTAAAAAAAAGGAACGAAATAAAAAGTATTAAACAAACAAACAAAAAAAAAAAAATCCGTGTTGCCTGCACTGACCGATTTATATCAATCCGAGTTAACAGTGCCGAGTTATAAAGGCTTTTGATGTATATATATATATATATATATATATATATATATATATATATATATATATATATATATAATATATATATATATATATATATATAATATATATATACTAACACAGTCGACCCTCGATTTAACGGACTTCGGATTTAACGGACTCCATTCGCGAGACAAATTTGCGGGCATATAAGAATGGCATATCAGACCGCTTATCGCCGCTGAATCGTCATCTCAACATAATTTTTTTCGTTTTATTTTGGAATGCTTGGGTTTTAAGGAGTTTTAATGTATCAGATATTAAGATATATATAAGGTAGGAGCCTGTGTTGCTAGTGATTTAGTTGTAGAAGGTGTGTATGTGGGTTAAAATAGTGCATATTAGTATGTATTACAATTTCTTGACTTCTTCTTCTTGTGACCTCTTTCTCTTCAGTTACGCTTCGTAGGTTTCCTCCTCGCCTCTCCTCTCCTCTCCTCTAGTGTTAGCTGAAGCTTCCACCCCAGGAGACTGCACAGCGTCATACACACACAGCTGTTCGCCTGCAGTGTTTTCGTCGATGGTAAACAAACATGGCTCCGACACCCAGGCAGGCTATCGCTGCTATACACCTACTTATGTATGTTGTCAATCGTAGACAAGCATAACGAGCTAAAAACGTGCATGGATGCGTTCATGGTTGGCTCGTCGGAACTCGTCAGACTCGTCCTCTGACATCGATGGAAAACGTGCTAGTGTGACGGCGCCTGTAAGTGTCCGCCAGTCGGACTGCATAGTACATGTTTATGACAGTCGGGGCGCATGTTTACAAGCTCAGTTTAAGCTGTGTTTGCCTGTTTTTCGGTGTTTTTTATTCTTATTTAGACTTGTTCAGTTCAGTGAAGTTATTATGACATCGAAAGAGAAGGGAAGTGGTAAAAGAAAGCGTGTGAATCTAAGTATTGCAGAGAGAAATTAGAACGTATTAAGAAGGTAGAATCATGTTTCTGTCGCCCGGGTGTGTGACGAGTATGGAGTAAAGAAACAAACAGTGAGTGATATTCGCAAGTCTAAGGACAAACTCGGAGAATATGCTGTGACATTCAATGTCGATGCAAATAAAGATAGGAAAGGAGTAATACATTTTCGACAACACATGAAAGTTCCTGAGAGTGTAGCCCTACATGTGTCTTACATGTCTAACCACAACACTGCTGCTGCCGAGGCCACGCGGCCAGGCGTGGATGAGCGCTTTGCTTGTATATTCATCTTTACTTATATATATGAATAATAGCCATTAGAATGCAATTATATGTCTACATTCACCTAGAATGATGATATTTCATAGCATACCAAGCAGTAATGAGTGAGCCTGGAGACTTACTACCTCTCCTAATACCAGTCCCGAGCAGTCATGGGTGAGCGTGCCAAATCCAGCATGTAGCGCCTGTCACACTCTACCTCCCAATATATACACGGTCTGGTTGTGTTTGTGATTATTTCTCATTTATTTCACAGCATGTAGGAGCGTACCAAATCCAGCATGTAGCGCCAGTCACTGTTTACCTCCCAACATAGCTACACGGTCTGGTTGTGTTTGTGATTATTTCTCATTTATTTCACAATTTTTCCTGGGTTTTTCCTATATTTTCACACCCTATGGGAAAATATCCTCGCAGTGACGGACAATCGGCTTTAACGGACCACTTCTCCCCCCTTTTGTCCGTTAAATGGAGGGTCGCCTGTATATATATATATATATCATATAATATATATATAATAGTATACAATAAACCCTTCATGCTCGCGAGGGTTAGGGAACAGAGACACCCGCGAGTATCGTAAATCCGCGAGCATGACATTAGTTACCCCTCCCGCCCCGAAAATAGGCTTTAAAGAAAATGGATTTTGTTGCTTGAATGATAATGATAATGATAATTTTGGATGCAAATAATGCAAAATAGTATAGATTGTATATTACAGGTGTATTAAAGATTAGTAATAGGGTTCTGTACTGTATAAATGTAAACAATTGTTACCGATCGATACTTACCAGTGTTTTGTTGTGGTTGTCCTTTCATATTTGGTCCTGTACCCCCAGGCCATGATCCCCCCTGGTACATGACAGCTTAATGATTATGGATGATTAATTATAATGAATAGCAGAGCACAAACAAAGAAATTATGGTAAGTAATGTAGTTAAAAAAACAAATAAAGAACACCATTCTAGTAATGGAAAATTTAGAGTTAATGTTTTTACTGTAGAACAAAAAACTTTAATTTTCATTAATTCATCTTCCTGAAGATTAATTAATGAAAATGGAGGTTAAAGTATGATGCATTATGATAGATGTGCGATATTTATTGCGAGTCGTCCTCATCCCCGTTGGCACCAGGGGAGAGGGGGGGAGTCATCAAGGTCATCTATGTCAGACGACGTAGGGGAGGCTGGTGAGGCGGTCTGGGTTGATCAGCTGGGCGTGTCAGTTTATTAAAGAACATGGTTATCTTGCTCTGTGCTTGTTGCTGCCTAAGCTGGTTCTTTAGTTCTATGTATGGTTTGATGGCAGCTTCCATTTGTCTTTTTACGATTAGAGCACGTTCCATAGATGGGTCACGCTCCACGAACCTATTTGTCAGATCTTGGATGTTTCTCAGTTGTTTGTAGAGAAATTCGAGATGGAAAGGCTGCGGTTCGTCCGTCCTGTGTGTTGTCTGTCACTTCAGTTAACTCTTCTTCCTGCACTCTGATGATTTCTTGTAAATCTTCGTTCGTCAGCCCTTCACCAGAATCACATAGCAGTTCTGATTCTATTTCCGCTGCAGTCATATCCTTAAAGCCTTCACCACCAATTGCTTTGGCTAACAACACCATTTTTTTCACATCAGGTTCAGTAGTAGGGAAGCCTTTGAAGTCTTTGACTGCTGCAGGCCACACACTTTCCCAGCACGAATTCACACAGTGTTGGGACAATTCATCATGAGCCTCTTTAATAAACTCAATGCACCCACCAATGTTATGCTTCCTCCACATTTCTCTCATGCTCTCCTCCTCCCCACTGTCCATAGCGGTCCTCATCATGCTGAAGGTGCGTGTCGAATATTTAGACTTAAAGACCGCAATCACACCTTGGTCCATAGGTTGAATGAGGGATGTTGTGTTCTTAGGAAGAAAAACTGCCTGAACATTTGGGTCAATTTCATTCAAATCATCAGGGTGGCCCGGGCAGTTGTCCAACACAAGGAGAACTTTAAAATTGATGTTCAACTTCTCCAGGTATTTTCGTACTTCAGGAATAAAACAGTTCTTAAACCAGTCCATGAATAATTCTTTAGTCATCCATGCTTTTTTGTTTGCTTGATAGTAGACTGGCAGCAGGTTCATGTTCTGGCGAGCAAGTGCTCTGGGCTTCTTGGATGTGTGGAGGAGGAGAGGTTTGATCATGTTTCCTGCAGCATTCCCACAAAGTAAGACAGTCACTCTCTCTTTGGACACTTTGAAGCCTGGGGCACTTTTTTCTTTGGCAATGTATGTTCTGGTTGGCTTCTTCTTCCACCACAGCCCAGTTTCGTCTGCATTAAAAACTGGTTCTGGTAGATAGATAGCCTTTCTCCTCAATTATTTTGGCAAATTCAGCAGGGTATGCCTTGGCTGCAACATGGTCGGCAGAGGCACTTTCTCCAGTTATGCTGACATTATTGAGGGAATATCTTTTCTTAAAATTTTCGAACCACCCCTTACTGGCCGAAAATGCATGCATCTTTGGACGAGCACCACTTGCACCATCATTATCACCACTTGCACCATCATTATCACCACTTGCACCATCATTATCACCACTTGCACCATCATTATCACCACTTGCACCATCATTATCACCACTCACCATCATTCACCACGTGCACCAGCTTGTCACCACGTGCACCAGCATTGTCCCACTGCACATATTGTCACACTGCACCATGCTGTACTGTTATTCTTCCTGAAAGTTTCATAAAGAACTTTGGCCTTTTCCCTTATGAAATCGCCACTTATTGGAATGCGGCGCCTGTTCATATCTTCGATCCAATAGTTTGGGGCTTTTTCAGTCTTGAACAAGATTACATCTTTAATGTAATGCACATGTTTTGCAGCATGGGGTATAGAGGAGGCTAGGGAAGCACTAATTTCTTTTTCCTTCTTATAAATGTACCTCACCGTCGATTCATTTACCCCATAGTGGCGGCCACAGGCAGCGTAGGACATGCCACCCTTTATTTTCTTGATTAATTCACCCTTCTCCTCTAAAGTCATCACTTTCATGTCCCTTTTGGTCTTCTTTGGTCCTTTCCCGCTTGATTGAGGCTCACCAGATTTACGTTTGTTGGCCATGTTGACGAGATATACAAAATTAGTAGCACTGCACTGTACCGACGAGAGCGGGTAAACACAAGCTGGATTTTGTTCTACTGGCGGGAACTGGCAGAGTGGCAGAGTGGCAGTAGTGGCGGCCCTCACGCGGCTGTACGCACAAACATTTTTGCGCGCGCCATTCAAACTCCTTACTTTTCGTATTTTAAAATTATATTTAATTACCTGTATTTATTATTATTTATCCTAAGGGTTGAAAACCATCGAGTAATCAAATCCGCGAGCCTGAAACCCGCGAGCATGAAGGGTTTACTGAATTGTCTTACTCGATTCCTTGGCACTTACAATACTTATACATTACTTAAATCAACAAGCCTTACTTAAAAACTGCTCGACCACTTGCATTTATACCACATTGACGTCTGCCTCTGGGCTGGGTAAATTACACCTGCCTTTCAAGATAGGCATTCACCTTGGCAATCACCCCTACAGGTCATTGACGCTGTATGTTAAATGGGTTGACCCCTGTTACCTGTAAATAACAAGATAGAAAGGGGTAACAGTACTGCTAGGACAGTGTTGCTGCTTCGTAGGAAATTCCCACAACTTTTTGGGAGAAATTTGTTTTTGTGGAAGCTCTTGTGGGAGGACATTTCAAGCAAGCAATTTGTGGGAAGTCTTTGTGGCAATATTGATTTAACGTGGATTTTTTTGTGGGAATGTTATTTTCCGTGTTGTTTTGTATGAATTAATTGTAGAGCATTGAGCTAGAATATTAGACCATGTAGAAGAAATAACCAACGACACACGATACGTCCTGTAACGGACGAGTCTGATTCCTGTAGCAGCTTCCCGTATGTGTCTCCACACTCAAGTCTCAACATTGGGCTAGGCTGCTCACCAGTTAACAAGGAACGCTCATCAGAGATAGACCACACCAACAAAACATACATACAATACATATTTCTCATACAAGACAACTTTTTTTTGGAAGGTTCTAAATGACAGGTTGAGAAAGTGGCATATAAAGAAAAAAGTTAAAGGAAAATGGGGTGAGGAAAAAGGATGAAAAAAAGAAATGAAAGTGATGTATACAAATATAGATGGAATTATACCAAGAAGGCTGGAACTAAAAGATTATTTATTAAGTAAAGATCCAGACGTAGTGTGTTTAACAGAAACAAAATTAGTAGAGGATGATAATGATAAGCAACAAATACAACATGTGGAGAAGGGACATAAGTGGTAGAAGAGGTGGTGGAGTTATGATACTGACAAAATTAGGGGTGAAGGTAAGAAAAGTGGAGTATGGAGAAGGAAGAGCTGAAATAGTGTGTACAAATAGAAGTCAGAAATAGAGAAACACAGACACTACTGGCAACCCATGTACCACCCAGAGCAAATACCTGGAACAAGGAAGAACATGAGAAAGTATTAGAAGACACCTTGAAGTACTTAAACAAAATAATCAAGAATAGTAAAAAGATACTGCTGGTTGGAGATTTTAACTGCAAGGAAGTAAAATGGGAGACATTTGAAGGAGGAAATGAAAATACCTGGGGAGATAGATTGTTGAGACTGACAATGGAAAACACGATGACTCAATGGGTGACAGAAAACACAAGATAGAGGGGAGATGACGAACCAGCAAGACTTGACCTACTGTTAACATAAGGTATAGACCTAGAAAATGAGATCAATTATGGCTGCCCCATTGGTAAAAGTGACCCTATAATCTTAGAAATGGAGACGAAAGAGGACATAAAGGAGGAAGATGAATTGTACAAAAGGAGCAGAAGAGACTTTGGAAAAACTAACATGGAAGAACTGAAAAAATACTGTGAAGAAATTGCCTGGGAAGAAATGAAAGGAGTGACTGATGTGCAAGTGTAATACAACACTTTTCTGAGCATATATGAGAAAGGAGTTGAAAAACACGTACCACTTCATACACCAAGAGAAAAGGGAAAGAAAGAATGGTATAATGGAAGATGTGAGAGGGCAAGGAGAATAAGGGATGAGGCATGGAACAAAGTAAAGAAAAATCGGACACAAAGAAATAAAGAAGACTATAAATTAGCAAGAAATGAATATGTGTGCATAAGGAGAGAGGAAGAGAAGAGTTATGAGAAGAACTCAAACTGTTCTACAGATTTATCAATGGAAGAATCAAGCATAAGGACAGAGTGGAGAGACTGAAAGAAGGTAATATGATATATGAAGATCCAAAAATAATGAGTGAAATTCTAAATATAAACTTTCAGCAAGTATTCACAAAAGAAACAACATTCAATGAACTGTAAGGACTGAAAAAAGTCAGAAAGGAGTGGAAAATAAAAATAGAGAAGGAGGAAGTTTGTGGATTGTTGAAGGAATTGGAGGAGAGGAAAGCAATAGGACCAGACAGAGTGTCGGGTTATGTTTTAAAAGAGTGCAGAAAGCCTTTGGTTAAACCAGTATATGATACCAGTACATGTATAAACCAGTATATGATACCAGTACATGTGTAAACCAGTATATAATAAAGTGCTCATTAACAACAGGAAAAGTGCCAAAGGAGTGGAAGAGAGCAGATATAGTGCTAATATATAAAAATGGGAAGAAGGAAGAACCACTAAATTATAGACCAGTGTCATTAACTAGCACAGTATGCAAGATATGTGAGAAAATAATAAAGAAGCAATGGACGGAATACTTAGAAAGTGAAGGTATAATAACAGACCGGCAGTATGGTTTTAGGAAAAAGAGATCATGTGTGACCAACTTAATAAGCTTTTACTCAAGAGTAATTGATACAACACAGGAAAGAGATGGATGGGCAGACTGTGTAGATCTAGATCTTAAAAAGGCATTTGATAAAGTTCCACATGAGAGACTACTTTGGAAATTGGACAATATAGGAGGAACTAGGGGGGGGAGGCACTCAGTAGAGCGCATACCTCTGCCCGAATATTTCATCAATTGGTTGCCATGGCAACAGTTGTGATTCGATTTCATCCAAAATTTAATCAGTTCTTCCTTATACCAAATAGACTTGGTATACCAAGTTTGGTCCAAATCTATTTCGTTGGCGGAGGTAATCACAGGGATGATCAAAACCTGGATGGAAAGTTATCTGAGCAATGATGCAAAACTATTAAGATAAATAAAAAACTATAAAGATTGTGAAACTACAAAGTGACCTGAACAAGATCTACGAATGGAGCAGAAGATGGGAAATGGAATTAATGTGAATAAGTGTCATGTGATGGAAATTGGAAAAAGTGAAGAGATATAAATGGCCATATAAAATGGGAAATTAAGTAATTACAAAGGTTCAGGAAGAGAAGGACCTGGGAGTGATAATGCAGAATAACCTACAACCAGAAAAACATATAAATATAATATTTGGAGATACATACAGGTTGTTAAAGAATATTAGAGTGGCATTTCATTACATGGACACAAATATGATGAGAAAGATCATTCCTACCATGATCCGACCAAAAATGATATATGCTGCCATTGTATGGTCCCCATATTAAAAGAAGCATGTGAAAAAGTTGGAGAGGATACAGAGAATGGCAGCAAAGATGGTACCAGAGCTAGAAGAACTTTCTTATGAGGAAAGGTTGAAGGAAATATTGTTACCAATACTTGAGCAGAGAAGAGAGAAAGGAGACTTAATAACAATTTTTAAGCTGATAACTAAAATGGAAGAAACAGACAATGAGAGACTACTAACTTGGAAACAAAGAGAAGGTCGATACACAAGAGGACATACAAAACAACTAGGAAAAGGGAGATGCCTGAACAACATAAAGAAGTACAGCTTCCCTCATAGAAATGTAGATGTTTGGAATGGACTAAATGAGGAGGTGATATCAGCACATAATGTGCACCAATTGAAAGAAAGACTGGATAAATGTAGATACGGAGACCTGAGCCACACAAGTGTAGCTCAGGCCCTGTAAAACACAGCTAGGTAAATACAACTAGGTAAACTAGTTCAATACACCACAGTCACAGACTCAGCCAGTATTTTATCACTATATAGGTAAGATCATTAAATATCATGTTATTATAACAGTTAACTGATGAAAATGATAGAATATAAACAATTTAACCCTACGGGCGGACTGTAATTCCCGTTTTTTATAATTCTTTGATGAATGTCACGCATTTACAAAATTATATCTGTACGGTGCCTCTATATGTACGGTGCCTCTATATGTACGGTGCCTATACAGTGCTGCCAAGAGTCTATCAGGTGACATCCTCACGCACCCAACGGCATTACACATGAATTTTTAAAAACCTGCCTTTTTCTTACCTTTAATACTTTGTACACCATCCACGACGTCTCTTCACTTTGCTCAGCCGTGTTAGCAGTGAAAAGGTAAGGTATAAAAGTGTTTCAGGGGGTATCTGTGCCCACAACTGAGTACCGTATTATACGGCTTATAAGACGCACTTTTTCCTCTAAAAAATAACCTGAAAAATACTCGTGCGTCTTCCAAGACGAATGTTATAGGACGTTAGCTTAGGTAGCTATTCAATTCAGCCTCTTATACGTACATTGTAACCTCAGTACATACTTACCTGTTAAGAGTAATTCGAATACCATAAGACATTCAAATCAACTGATCTGTCCTCACCCGGACCTGATCCACCGCACTGATCAGCCGCTCAACCTGCTCTGACGTCACCAGAACAGAGGTGACAGTGCGGTCAGTTTCCTGAGGCAGGTGAGGTGGAGATCTTCCCGGGTCATCAACCATCATTTTCTTGGTGAATAAATCAGCGAGGAGGGAGGCCTTATCCTCACTGCTCGTGGCGGCAGATCCGTCTGGCCTGGTGAGTGGAGGGACAGCATTTATTTGACATAAATACCCTTTAGTAAGTTCTAACTCTTTCTTACTTAGTGCCATTCCATGAGACAATAACGTAGTTATAAATTGTCAATTACCTTATTTACCGGCGCATAAGATGCACCTCCGCATAAGATGCACCCGTATTTGACATAAATATTTTGCGGAAAAAAATAATTATTAGTGTTTTAAGGACATATTTGTTTTGAGGACATATTTATTTTTCGTAAATTTATTAAAAGTTATATAAAAAAAGGTTTTGTAAGGGAAAACAAATGATTTTAAGCATGTACCCAAATACAATATTCACAGTGCAGTGAATGTGAATGAAAAATTATACTAGTTAAAATATAGAGAATGACAGTGAAGGGTAACCAAAATCGGTCATCATTTATTGCAGGATGCTCACGAATTGATATTCTAATATTTTCTACCTATGACATTTAGCTTAGATTTAATGTTGTAAGTATGCCTTTGTTGCTTTTCTGCTATGTGTTTAGACTTTGTGGAAAATTTGCAGTAAAGATAATGGTATTATTTCGGTAGTGGGCTGTCAAAAGTCCTAGGATTCTTACCTACATTATCGTGTAGCTTTCTTCATTCTGTGTATTTTGAGCCCCATTTCCCATGGCGCAATAGAATATTAATGGCATTACATGTACTAACGAAAATCTACCGTTATTTCAGCCAGAAAGTTACGTTTGGTTAAGTCAGATTAGGTTAGGTTAGGTTAGAGGTGGGGTTTGGTTTAGTAACAGAAGATGTAGAGATAAAACGGATTTAAATTTTTTTTTTTTTTTTTATACATTTTGTGCCTATAGCGAGCGCCTGTAGGCAGTGATGACCCAGGGCTCGGATGGTAGGCTCTGGAGGTTCACTTGAGGGCTGTGATGATGGTTGGTCCTCGCCCGTGGTGGCGCAGGCAGGATTCTTATAGTGACGCCTGTGATTAGAGGCTCATGCCGCCCCCCTGTGTCCTCCGATGCACTCGCAATCGAAGGTAGAGTTGATGGGCAGGGCATGTGGGTGTTCTTAGGCCACTCGACGGTGCAGAAAGGTTTTGGGTTTCTTTGTGATGCCAGGGTTTTTAAGTTACTGACACCTGTGGGTTGAAAAATATTAATTGAGATAATTCTCCATTGACTAATAAAATCTCCTCGTCACAACTGAATTGGGATGAACTTAGGGTTTAGTAAGGGGAAATGCTGCCACCAGTCCAGGCGAGTAGTCCTATGGTTTACTCCCTGAACACGATTTACTATATGAGAATTATTGGTAGTCGGGGTGGGTACTTATTATTACACCGAGTAAGGCTGAAGCTCTTTTTGAGACGTGGGGAAGTATTTCCATAACAAGGGAATAATCACCTGGGGTTTTTGCAATAAACACAAGAAGCTATACTTTAAACATCATCCGGTTTATTCACCACGAAAAGTTATTTTTCTTGTTTGAGAACTTAGGTACATGTATAACTCAAATTAGGCGCAGGAAAGCTCTACAGAGCATAACCTACCTCACTGAATTATATTCTTAGAACTACCATTTATGTCCGTATCAACTGAGCACTATAGGTATACATGGAATACATATATATAGGAGAGGAAATGTAAGAGTAATGGGTTGGTTTGTGATTCACTGTACCATGTGGCCTGGTTTCTTTTCCGGCAGAAACATTCGCCAGAGCCTTGAAAGGAGTGGAGAGACGACTCTTTAATAACACTTATAAGGACAGGCCAAGCTCCCTAGGCATTAATGAAACCCAAACAACTGTACCTATATATATAGATATATAGATAGATATATTATAACAAGAAGGGGGGGGGTAATAGGGGCGAGTTACCGCATATCTTACCTTGAAAGGAGTGGAGAGACGACTGACCTCCTCGTGGTATGCCAAGGCAAGGTTGGGATGAGAAGCGGGAAAAAAGAAATGTTCGGATACTTATGAGACTTCCCCTGAAGGGGATATAAGACTTTGAATGACTCTAATTAGCTAACGAAGCAAGTATACATATGAAATGGCTGCCTATAATGCAGTTCTTTTAATTTGATATAGAAGAATTTAATACCTTTATTCTAATATCCGGGGAAGGGTGTTCTCCCTTTTTGGTCAAGCCCACGAACGCGTTTTATAGAGTGACGGGGTAAGAGGAGTCGGAGTAGAAGTTTGGTCGACTTTTAATTTAGCGAATAACTCGACTAACCCACCCATTTATAAACTTAATTTGACACTATTGTGTCTGTTTTTAAGGACATTAAGAATCTAAGAGTGTTCTTTGATCTGTCATGAGGGTGAGGGGAGGATGAGAAGTTTTGACTCTACCAGTTATTGACTCGCGAAATAAATGTCCCACGCATTTGGACTCGTATTCTGAGTGTATGGGGGGGGAGTGGGGGGGGGAGATAGAAGTGGGAAAAAGAAAGAAAGATGGTAGAAAGAAAGAAGATAAATATTACGAGAACAGAAAAGATTTGATTGGCCTTAGTATAATAAGAATAACCTGTTCCCCCATATACTGGACCTAGGCGACAACTTGCCCCAGACCAAACATACGGTTATTGAAACCTTTTTCCTTCTTACAGATACATAACCCGGGAATCGTATGATGAGAGTTTCCATCCTGTCTCTCCGAATTTCCGGGCATTACATCTTCGGGGATCGAACTCGGGTCACCGAGAACGCCAGTCGGAGACACTAACCACTCCGCTACCGCCTCCCCTCTATTACCAATACTATGGCAGTATGAAGCTTAGCAATGTTTGTGGAGCGGGCCTTGAGGGGCAGGGCGTCGACTCCCCCCCTCCCCCACACACACATGTAAACAAACATTGATTTCCAACAAAAACAAGAGCCAGATTAATTAGAAAACACCAAAACTATTCAGGAAAACTAAGTTTCGGCCTCGAAATCGGCGGTTGCCCAATAACAAAAGTTTACCAAGATATTAAGGTAACACTATAAGGTAACCATCTCTACCTTTTTGTTATTGTTGAAAGGCACCGATGTCGGGATCGAAGATATTCGCCATGGTTTACACCTGTGAATCTATCACAGTCGCGAGGGATGATTAGTCTTCCTCAGGAAGATACAGGTGAAGGCATGATGGTATGGCATGATTTGGCCTTGAGGCGGATGAAGTTGTGGCGCCTAGTTGTGGGTCTTGGTCTTGGTGTGATGTGTGGAAGGCTTCCGTCTTGTCTACAGGTACCGTTGCGGCCTTTTTACTAGCACTCTTTCCAGTTATAGTTTACAGTTTCCTTATTCATAGATATACAGGGGTGAGGATTGAGGGATCGAGGTGGTATAAAGGCCTACCCTGTCTCCCATCCATTTACAGTGGAGAGTGGCAGCGGGACTGCGGGAGGGGGGTGATGTTTACATCTGACGGCCATCTTGGCAGCAGAAACCACCAACTTGTTGCCCCACCTCTTGTTTTCTCTTAAACTCCAACTTTTTCTTGGTATTATGATTACTGTTGATATTATTAGTAACACAGTTACAAATTTGTGTTCAGTGGTCTGCTGCTGAACACAGATCACTCCAGACCCCCTTAGTAATACACCACCGGCCATTCTGCCTACTTTGCCCGACCTCTCATTAGTAATATGGCCGCATTAGACGCAGGGTGAATTATGCATTCCCTTTCTTGGAAAAGAAACTGCGTCTTATGCGCCGGCAAATACGGTACATACGCAAAATGCCTCCGTAAGTGGAAAAAGAAAAATTGTTAGAGAAATAATAAGTTACGGGTGTCCCCTCTAAAAAGTACCGTTTTCTCTTTCACTTGTATGATAGTCCCCTGTGTCTAGAGAAAGAAAACGTATTAAGGACAAAGTATTATTCACTGATAAGAATCCCTATCAATGTAAGAAAAGAAAATAATATCTCATGTGTGTAATTTAATGATTAAATGTAATTGTAGTCAGCTATAATGTTTGTAGTACAGTAGCCTTGACTTGATTGAAGACTGCACTCGCGATGGCCTTGGCTGGCAGAATGGAAAGTCTCCCATCCGTCACATCTTGTCCTCGCGAGATGGATGTCCTCCCCCTGCGTTATATAGCTTCACGTCGGAAAATAGTCTTCCAACTATCCTTCAGCTGCAGAGATGATGAGTAAGTGTAGATGAGTGAATGAGTAACTAATTCTCCCAGGGTTGGCGGTCGTAGGAATAGTTATTCTCAATTTAACACTCATTAACGATGGTTCATTGTACCATCGCTTCTCTCTTCGGAAACAGGTGTAGACGGAGAATAATTGGAGTTGATGAGATGAGGCACGGTGAGTGAGATCACTGAGATGAGTTAGAGGTGGTAGTGGAGGCTGGCAAACCCTGAGTCAGCTGCCAGTGGTATTTTAACACCTCAGCAGTCTAGACCTTGAACCTCTTTTCTCTTCCCTCCGTTCCTAAATGGATCGTTCACTCGCCAAGCTGCTGCTTGGCTCAAAAAGTTTTGTTTTTGTTTCAAAAAGGTTTGTCACCCTCACAACCACTCCAACAACACACAGTGATATGTTTCAAAGTAATTGTTTCAGCACTGATCAAAGTATTCGTGCTACAAGCTGCCACCAAAATGTTCTGGTTATTCCTTTTCGCGAGTAATTCTACTTACATAGGTACGCACCGTAAATGCTGAAGATGAGTAATGTCCAGTAATACACGTTTCAATAACTTGTATACGCTGGAATGTTAATAAATGGTTTCGTGAGGATGTAGAGAGACGCCAGGGTTCTTGAGGTAGTATAATTGTGTAAATCTACAATATATACACTTGACGAAATGTAGGTACAGGAGTCACTGTTTACAATCCCCGTTTTACCCTGGCAAAAGCAGTCGCCCGTCTCTGAGAGACGCCATGGTTCTTGCGATAGTATAATTGTGTAAATCTATAATATATACAAATAACGAAATGGGCACTAGTCCCTGAACCAACCTCCGTTACCTCCCATGGCAAAGGCTATCGCTCCTCACCCGTCTGTCGTCGTCGGCAGCGGTGAGCCGCCGCTCCTCTGCCCTGCAGGTGTCGACTACACTGTTTATCTATTACACATA
This sequence comes from Chionoecetes opilio, assembly GCA_016584305.1. NCBI lineage: Eukaryota > Metazoa > Arthropoda > Malacostraca > Decapoda > Majidae > Chionoecetes > Chionoecetes opilio. Next base: position 130,426 of record JACEEZ010002162.1, read on the forward strand.
TACATCTGCTCCACTACTAAACTTATAGTAAGAAGCAAGTAATGTTTCTAACATAGAATAAACTGATAATATAACTACTCTATATAAATATCCATTATGTTACCATCTATTTATAAGAGAGGAAAATAAACTAATTGACCTCTCTCCAAACCTGCCGGCTTCTCTATACTGCTGATTCAGCAGTATTGCAACTGCGGCCGGCAATACCATGTGCCACATCTATACCTATCACACCCATACATATGCCTTAACATTGCCGAGGGATGCTCCACAGTCACTTTTATATACAACTTTGCCCAATACCCAGTCCATACAAGTGTTGAAAAGTGATGGGGCAAGGATGCACCCTTGCCTCACTCCTTCTGTATTCACAGAAAAAAGCTGGATACACATCTCCCAGACTTCACAGCACTCTCAGTCCCAGAGTACAGGCCAGTCATCAAACCAATAGTCCTTGCAGGAATCCCACGAAGTCACAGAAGATCCCAAAGTTACTCACGATGCACTGAGTCAAACGCCTTCTTGAGATCAACATAGGCTGCAAGCATCCCCTGTCGAAACTCACGTCGCCGTTACACCAGGACACGAAGCGCTAGGATACGGTCTGTTGTTTACTTACCAGGCATGAACCCAGACTGCTGAGGTCTCTGAGGTCTCTGATGCATCAGCAGATGACTGCGGATATGTGTCAACAAAAGATGGGCAAGCACCTTGCCTGGCACGCTGAGCAGTGTAATACCGCAGTAATTGTTGCAGTCCTGACGGTCCCCTTTCCCTTTCAGATAGGGACAACCAGCCCCTTTTTCCAGTCAGGAGGAATGGTACCTGATTGCCACACGGCAGTCAAGACAGCACGCAACCCGCGGATCATGGCCTCACTCCCAGCTTTGAGGATCTCTACACTGATATTACAAACACCAGCTGCCTTTCCACCCCTCAACTTCGCTACAGCCTTTCTGACTTTGACAAGAGAGGGTGTGGCTTCATCAATGGGAGGATCGGCATCCTATTACAGTGGTCCCTCACGCTTGGCGATTTAATTATTCTAGCCAAACCAGCCCCAAAAGTGAATTTCACCAAACTCAAATAGTACTTACAATGGGAAAATTATCCATTAGTCTTTGACGAGGCCCGAGTTCACCCTTTGACCTCCATTATCATACTTTTAACTGCTTAAAAGCAGACATTATACATAAAATATTAACAGCAATACAAAAGACAATAGACATAATAGATAACGGACGTTATTTACCATGAATTATTTAGAGTTAGGTGGCGATGTAATGCATATGTAGTACTAAGAAAAAACAAGAGCTTGGTCAACAAAGTGGCGGTTGCTACTTTCAAGATGGCCGTCGGATGTAAACATCACCCTGTTCCCGCTACCGCTCTCCACTTTAAAGCGCCTGATATATCTCGGGTCTGCCGCTTCACCTGGGATACCTTGCTAGGCGACGCCCTCCGTGCCACCACCATGGGTCATAACCGCTCAGACTCCTCCTCGCACCCATGGATAAGAAAAACATCCCGTTTCCTGGATGTCTCCCTCACCCGCCTACGGGCTGCCGCCACACAACATTCGCGGCCCACCTGACGACGAGCCTAGTCTTTGACGAGACCCGAGTTCACCCTTTTGATCTCCATTTTCGTATTTTAACTGCTTAAAAGCAAAGTGATTATGCATGAAACATTAACCCTTTCACGCACGAAAAGTTTATTAAGTTTTTCCGTCCACTGCGACATCAATTTGGGGCTCTCTAAGTTGCCCCGCGGAATGGCCAGACTGTGCGGCAAATGTTTTGTTTATGTTATCAATTTCAACCACGATTATTCTTTTTTCCTGGCATTATTATATATCGTTGGTTTCGCAAGAGATTATTCTGCCTTATGAAAGACAAAAATAACAAGAAATGCAAATAAATAGCGGAGTTCAAAAGACTTTAGACTTCTTTAGACTTCAAAAAACATTGAGTAAAGAGAAATAAGAAATACTTACGTTCACCACTTCGTAGCTCGATACTTCCTGAGTCGACTTTTTATGGTTTATATGCCAAGAAAAGCGGACTTTTATGAGGATTCCAACGCTACCATTATAATTTTCATATGGCCAGTAGATTTTGAGAAAATGGAGGAAAACTGAAACACATGTTGGAAGACGGATGGCTAAGAAGGCAGGCTAACACGCTGCCTGCTGAGAGTGCACAGGGACACGGGCCCTTATCACTTCAAATCCATTCGCACGAACGAGTTGACAATTATTTTATTTTATAGGCCTAGCTTGGATCTTTTACGCAGAAAATTTTGACACGATACTGATAAATACTTTTTTTTTTGGCGAATTTTTTAATGTTTTTTGACGCAATTCGCGTCAAAAGCTAAGATGTACACGGGCCTGTTTTGACGCGATCGCGTCACCGTGCGTGAAAGGGTTAACTAACAGCAATACAAAAGACAATAGGTAATGGATAGCAGATGTTATTTACCATGAATTATTTAAAATTAGGCACGGTGAGACGATTGAGTGTGGTGGTTGTGTAGTCAGCGCGTGTCTCGCCAAAAGTGAATTTCAAGTGCCAAATTGGGATCCTGGTACCATATCCAACCTATCTGCAATACTGTGTTTCGCCAAACTGAGACTCCAAACGCTAGGGACCACTGTATATTATAATTTTATGTATACGTATATGATGATAATCATATATCTTAAGTCACTTGATTCTAATCAAAGCTCATTCAAGAGAGATATATAATGCAGTATGACTTGTATTCCCGTAGGATTTGCGTGTCAAAATAGATTTGTTTTCATTTTCTGGTTGACTTGAGGTTATACTGTGTGAAAATGGAGGGGGCCAAATTGTTTGACCCCTGGCGCCTTTGAGGGGCGTTTTTTGTCCAGGGTGTCCCGGAACTGACAATACTACTAACTCCACTAATAATGAACCAATCTTTATGATCTTGGTATTATTTCAGGGGTTTCTGATGATGACAAATCCATTTATGAGACTTTCAAGCTGACCGGAAGTGAATATCATCAATTTCCGTTGGAGGCATGACGTCAACAGGTCTGAACGGGGTCCGATCAACAAAATTTGTCACGATGTTAACAACCTTGTCATGTAATACCTCTTTTTCAGGGTTTTCAGGTACAGGAAGCTGAATGGAGCAGTTGTTTTTGTCACCAGACCACTCATTTTAGAGATAAGGCATCTTGGATCCTCTGTAACATATATAGGACATTTATATTTCACCTTGTGGTTTCAGGTGTGACGTATAGACTGGCTAAAGTCAAGGCCCTTGAGCAGCCATGTCTACGAGGGCTGCTTGTATCATCTGTCATGAGGGTGCAGCTGGATCTCGCACACTTGTCAGCAATCCTGCAATGCTCAAAGAATTTCTGGACTGCTGCAAAGAGAGGGTGGCCTTAGGTCAAAATGATTTGTAGATCATTACCGATCGCCTAGAAAATTTGAGTGAAACTGATCGAGCTTCAGCTTACTATCATAGTGAGTGTCGAAAACTGATTGTTAACAATACCAAAATTGACAGACTGAGAGCTAAGAGAACAGATTTCAACAGCCCTGGTGCTCTCGGCGAGGACCCGGACGTCCACCCGCTGAAGTAGGCTCCCGCCCTAAACCAACAAAAACTACCCAGAAAGCCATAGCATGCATGTTTGCATCATGCAGATTTTGTTCTGATGATTGTTCTGAACCTCTGCACCGTGTCTTCTCAGACAATATGGGTCACAGTTTCCTGCAAATTAAACTGGAAACTCGAGATGATCATGTTAGAACTTTGTGTCTGATTTGGAGGAAGTAGGAGATGCAGCCGCTCTCGAGAAGTACTACCACCGCAATTGCTTGCAGTATGCGAAGGGCACCTGCACACAAATAAAATTCGATGACAGGAAGGTTATCCGTTCCCTGTGTGATGAAGAGTTCCTCCTCATTGTCCAGAACACCCTAGTTGGTGACGATGTGTCCGTGACTATGGCTGAACTGAACGATGAATACCTGTCAATTTTGAAGAGGTACCAGTAGAAGTTAGTAGCACAGAAAACTACCGCAAGCACCTGAAAGGCCTAATTACTGAACGCCTTTCGAATGTCCGCTTCATCAAATCAGTTTGACAAAATGAGCCTGACAAAATTGTTCTTCAAACAGCTGTGAGCAAGGCAATGGAGTATCAGTCTTCCATGCTAGATAGTGGTGAGCTCATCGGAAACTTAAGGAACATAGCTGACATATTGCGAGACGAAATGATACATCACCGAGATTGGTCGTTCAAAGGCAGCTTTGATGACTTTGAGAATCCTCCACTACTTCAGTTCTTCGTCAGTCGCCTTCTCTCTGGCCCACATGTTTTGAAAATGTCGGAGATGCGCAACCAGGAAGTGGACAAAACCACTAATGTTGCATGCCAGTTCCTCGTTCAGAACACCCGAAGTGATCGCCAGGTGAAATATCAGGCAAAGAAGAGCAAGTTTGAGCAGACAGTCCAGACACCACTGTCTATAGGCTTGTCTCTTGCCATCCACTCCAGAGTAGTGATAAGAAACTCGTCCACAACCTGTCTGATCTCTACATCGGCTGTGACTATCAGAAAATCCTCGACCTAGAGAAGCGTTTAGAGCAAGGTATCCTTCAGCGCATGAATGCCACAGGTGGATTTTGTCTGCCTGATTTTGTAAAGAAAGGTGTGAACATCTGGTTTGCGGTCGACAATATTGATCTCTTGGAGGACACTCCCACTCCCACAATCTTTGTCCTTCATTTCTAAATCATATAAATTATCAAACAGTGAGTTGGGTGTGAATAATAATTGATGCTTTGAAAAAAGGCTAATACCTCATGACATTCATTATCTCTAAAATGAGTGGTCTGGTGACAAAAACAACTGCTCCATTCAGCTTCCTGTACCTGAAAACCCTGAAAAAGAGGTATTACATGACAAGGTTGTTAACATCGTGACAAATTTTGTTGATCGGACCCCGTTCAGACCCCGTTGACGTCATGCCTCCAACGGAAATTGATGATATTAACTTCCGGTCAGCTTGAAAGTCTCATAAATGGATTTGTCATCATCAGAAACCCCTGAAATAATACCAAGATCATAAAGATTGGTTCATTATTAGTGGAGTTAGTAGTATTGTCAGTTCCAGGACCCCCTGGACAGAAAACGCCCCTCAAAGGGGGGTTCCAGGAGTTGAAAAATTTGGCCCCCTCCATTTCCCCATAGTATAACCTCAAGTCAACCAGAAAAAACAATAAAATCAATTTTGACACGCAAATCCTACGGGAGCTGTTTTTGTGACAAGTCATACTGCACTAATATGGGAAAATTCTTCTTTTTTCTTCACCCAAACTCTTCTCTCTTTTCTGCTCTTTTCATTCACGATTTTCACACCATACACTGCACATGCATATGTGCACATCGCTAACAAGTCTTTGTTGGTCAACGGATTCATGTTTGATACGGTGGTCCAACGTGTACTTTATATTTTCATGAGGTGGCCTGTGTGTGTATTTATCTAGTTGTATTTACCTAGTTGTATTTTACAGGGCCTGAGCTACATTCGTGTGGTCCCGTCTCTGTATCTACATTTAACCAGTCTTTCTTTCAATTGGTGCACATTATGTGCCAATATCACCTCCTCGTTTAGTCCATTCCAAACATCTACATTTCTATGAGGGAAGCTGTACTTCTTTATGTTGTTCAGGCATCTCCCTTTTCCTAGTTGTTTTGTATGTCCTCTTGTGTATCGACCTTCTCTTTGTTTCCGAGTCAGTAGTCTCTCATTGTCTGTTTCTTCCATCTTTGTTATCAGCTTAAAAACTGTAATTAAGTCTCCTCTTTTCTTCTCTGCTCGAGTGTTGGTAACTTTATTTCTTGCAACCTTTCCTCATAAGAGAGTTTTGCTAGCTCTGGTACCATCTTTGTTGCCATTCTCTGTATCCTCTTCAACTTTTTCATGAGCTTCTTTTTGTATGGGGACCACACAATGGCAGCATATTCCTTTTTTGGTCGGATCATTGTAGGAATTACCGTAAATGGCGGCGTATAAGTCGACCAGGCGTACAAGTCGACCTCATGATTATTAGCTCAAGATTACGGGTTAGGCCTATACTTGCCGTATAAGTCGGCCCCCAAAATACGGTAGGCTACTGGTAGGCCAAAGCTTAAAAAGTCTTTACCCCTGTAGTGTATGGTCACGATATATTTGTTGATCAGAATTAGCGTTGTATTGTTAGAGTGTGAAGTACGATGAGTTGGGCGGACAGTGCTGGCGCTCGGCGAGCAGCCAGGCAGTTGTTGTTGTAGTTGTCTGACTGGCTGCTTTGGTTCAGTGCTGTTCTGGTCAGTTGTTTACAATCTGTGTATCAGCTGTTGGAAACAGCCTATGGTTTTGTGTTGATAAAACTGAATTAATATTATTATTTTATTATTTATATATTAATCTGTGTTAAATACGTTAAGTAAGTCACCGAACACAAGTTTTAGTTGGAAAGATTTGTGTTAACCTGTTGGAGTTACGGTAAGTGGTGTACAGCGATTGTTAGTACTGCTGATCCACTTGTTTGCCACTCGGTGGTAAAGGTTCGTATTTTATCCTAGCCGTATAAGTCGACCCCTAGTTTTGGAGAGATTTTTTCAGGCTCAAAGAGTCGACTTGTACGCCGCCATTTACGGTATCTTTCTCATCATATTTTTGTCCATGTAATGAAATGCCACTCTAATATTCTGTGTTTGTCTTGTCCGGCGAACAATGCCCTACCTTTTTGTCGGCCGGATAGGCCGGGCCTGGGTGTGTGTGGCCGGCTTTAGGACGAACCTAAGTTTAAGTTTTTCGCCCTAGGTAAGATGCATCTTAAATTAGACTTTCCTCGAAACTTAGGACAAAATCTTAACCCTTTCACGCACGAAAAGTTTAATAAGTTTTTCCGTCCACTGCAACATCCGTCTTATGCTGCCTAAGGTGCCCCGCGAAATGGCCAGACTGTGCGTCGAATTATTTTTTTATGTTATCAATTTCACCAACGTGTATTCTTTTTTCCTGGCATTATTATAGATCATTGGTTTTGCAAGAGATTATTCTGCCTTATGAAAGAAAAAAATAACAAGAAATGCAAATAAATAGCGGAATTTACCGACTCCGAAAAAATATTGAGTGAAGAGAAATAAGAAATACTTACGTTCACCACTTCGTAGCTCAAAACTTCCTGAGTCAACTTTTTATGGTTTATATGCCAATAAAAGCGGATTTTTATGAGGATTCCAACGCTACCATTATAATTTTCATATGGCCATTATGGCCAGCTCGGGACACGTTTTAAAGGGACGACAATTCGCGCGCACAGGCTGCCTGCTGAGTGGAAACTGACACACAAACCCTTATCATTTCACATCCACTTCAACGAGAGAGTTGACAATTAGTTTATTTTATAGGTCTAGGTTGGATCTTTGAGGCAGAAAATGTTGACGCAATTCTGATAAATACTTTATTTTTGGCGAATTTTTAACTGTTTTTTTACTTAATTTGCGTCAAAAGCTCAGATTGCAGACGGGCCCGTTTTGACGTGATCGCGTCACCGTGCGTGAAAGGGTTAAATCTGTACAGGTATGGCCTCAGAACATTACCATCAGATTCGCTTATTTAGCCTAAATAACTCTGCAAACCCCAAACCCCAAACCTATCCTAAACCTAACCTAACTTAAACCAAGCCTAAACTTAACCTAACTTTAACCTAACCAAACCGAAATGTAATCTAACCTAGCTATTATCATATAAAAATAAGTGGTTAAATTTAGGTTAAGTTTAGGTTTGGTTTAGATTTGATTTCGGTTAGGTTAGATTTAGGATAGGTTTGGGAAAAGTTTTGTAAGTTATTTAGGTTAAATAAGCGAATCTGATGGTAATGTTCTGGTCCGGGGAGCATAGCCAATGTATCCTGTTTAACATCATCTGCCATGCGTGCGTAGTCGTGGCAGTTAATAAACTGGTCTGGTTAATGGATTTGCCTGCTACACCGGCACTTCCATGGCCACAGCTCTCCCCAATCACCTTCTCGCCTCTTCACATGCCCAAACCATCTCAATCTCCTTACTCTCAGCACTGTACTCAGCATCTTCAATCCACATCTTGCCACCTCTTCACTGGACACTTCATATCTCCATGTGATCCCAACCATATTCCTCAACATTCTCCGATCACAACCAGCCAACACATCCTCCAACTTCTTCGTCAAAACCCATGTCTCAGAACCATACAGCAAAACTGATCTTATACATGCTTCAAGTATGCTTCCTCTGTTTTTCAGTGGAATGCTCTTGTTTATCAGCAGTCTTGCTATTTCTCTCCACTTCAACCATGTAGTTGTTACCCGTTTTCTTACAGCTCTCTCCACTCCACCTTCGCTATCTAACATGTCACCTAGATAACAAAACTTTCACTTCTATTATATGCATCACCATTCACTTCTATAGTTTCTACCTCTTCCTCTTCTGGCGGGCCCCCTCCGTTGATTCTTCTTAGTCCCGAACATCTTTTGTGGCACCACGTAGGCCTACTTGTCACATTCCTTGCAACGAATAGAGTTTACTCCCACTCCATTACCACATACTCCACAGGGAAACCTTAATTTCCACTTGTATATTTTGCTCTATTTTCTTGCCTCTTACTATAATTTTTGTCATGCTAAATACCCCCCCCCCCCCCCCCCCCCCCCCTTAACATCTCCAGTTTTTGCCGTGGAAGAAGCTTTACCACCTCTACAAGTTGACTCCTGACACTCACTCCTCGTCGCTGCTGCTTAGCCATAACTACGGTGGTGGTTGGGGTGATGGTGATTTTTTGACGGCACAGGAGGTGGTGGCAAAACTCTCCCAACACCATGGCACTACCTGCGATCTCAAAACCTGCATCGTTAGTATTATCAGGTAAGATTCAGTGTTATTTGTGTAGATGAAGTAAAAGATCTTGAAAATTTCAAAGTTTAATTCTAAAGCAGAACACAGGTTAACAGCAGAACAGGACTTCTGACGTTCTTGGGATGAACTAACTTACCTCCCATTCCACAGATCCGCCCACAGTTTATGAGAGATAAGTAACTCTTGCTGCTGTAATGTGTTACGTCCATCCCGACTCTCTTTCAAGTCTCCTCTATGCCTATGCCCCATTTCACAGGTGCCGGTCAATGGATTAACACACTTGACAGTTTGTAACATTTTATTGTAACCAGGGGCGCCCACAGGCAGACACACTGAACGCACGTGCGTCCACTGTAAGCCTCCAGGGCAGGAACCCAGCAACAAAGGTAGTTGCGCCACCAACGACCATCTCTCCGAACTTCTTTTCCTAACGACGAAAGCTACAAAGCCTCCCTTTTCGGTCGTTAACGCGTCGGAAGGCGCTGACTGGCTAAGGCGAGTAATGACGTCATCAAGCGCGTCATCAGTCACCAGCCAATGACTAACAGTTTTTAAAACTTCTCGACCAATCACAAGTCAGCGAAACATATTTTCGGGCAAGAATGGCATGCCAGACTGCCTCTCCCCGCCTTCTTTCCCCGTCATCTCAAACTAATTCTCGTTTTATTCGGAATGCTTGCGTTTTAAGGAGTTTTAATGTATCAGATAGTAAGATGTATAAGTAAGGAGCCTGTGTTGCTAGTGTTTTGGTGGTAGAAGGTGTGTGTGTGGGTTGAAATAGTGAATATTTGTGATATGGGGAGGCCCCGCGGCAAGGCCTCTCCGTCCCTCTGCCCCGCCTTCAGTCACCTCATCTTAACATCTTTAAATCACCCTTATTTAAGGTGACACAGTGCTACATTGATTTAGATAATGACAAGTATATATAACATCTCACCATAATCACTAAGTTGTATAATAACGAGTAATAAGACGTTTAATCCTGCCCAAACCTACAGTGGCGGAGGAGCTGGCGGCTCCAGCTGCCACACTCAATAGTTTTGAGTAAAAACCCGCAGTTATCCGCCTCACCTATGCCTTCCTGAAGAAGACAGTCAGCTCCCACGCCTGTGATAGCACCATAGGATATCACCAGGGATCATAGGATTCCTCAAGGGGTTCTCACTCCCCTACTTAATATTACCAAAGACATCTATCTCCCTTGGTCTAGTGGTGTTGATATCCACCTCACGGGCTTCATGGGCTGGCTCATGCTGCTGCTGCTGCCGCCGAAGGCTGCGCTGCCAGACGTAGATGAGTCCCTTGCTTGTATTTCATATCTTTACTCATATATATGAATAATATCCATCCAAATGCAATCATATGTCTACATTCACCTATAAAAAAGATATTTCATAGCATACCAAGCAATAATGAGCATGCCTGGAGACTTCCGACCTCTGCTAATACCGGTCTTGAGCAGTCGTTGGCCAGTGTGCACGTTAACGACGAAATCGAGGAATTTTCCGCGGTGGGTTCCGTCGTTGGACTAACGACCAAAAAAAGGTCGTTAAGTGTTTTGTGGCTTCAAGCCCAGGCATGTGTGAGCCCCTATAAGGGCCCCCCTAGTGGCCCCTTTGAGGCCCCTTATAAGGCCCTATGAGGCCCCTATGAGACCCCAAAATGCACCTAAAATTGATCAAAACTGCAAAGAAATTCTGGGGGGGCTTACAGCGCCCCCCCGGACCCCAAAGCTGAGTAGGCTCACTTCGCTCGCCACCCACACCATCAACAATGGGTCCTCTATAATATGTGCATCCACTACAGGTATCTCTGTGGGCGCTCCTGATTGTAATTGTCGCCTAGTGACAGCAGAGTTGACGCGCCCAGGGTGCCCCACAAAGTCGTGTACACTACCCTCCCGAGTTTCACGCTATGCGAGTTTCACGATCCTCGAGTTTCGCGCTGAGACCTAAATTCTTACCATCCTGACTTTTGCGTTTTTTTTTTTTTTTTTTTTTTTTTTTTTTTTTTGTTGCGTGTGTGTGTGCCTACAGCACCGTTAGGCAGTGACCTCCAGGAGTGGGATGGTAGGCCTTGGAGGTTAACTTGAGGGCTGTGATGGTTGGCCCTTTTGGCGCCCGTGGTGGCGCAGACAGAATTTCTATAGTGACGCCTGTGATTAGAGGCTCATGCTGCCCCCTGTGTCCTCCGATGCACTCGCAATCGAAGGTAGAGTTAATGGGCAGCGTGTGGGTGTTCTTAGGCCACTCAACAGTGCAGAGAAAGATTTTAAGTGGATTTTACAGCCCTCATCAAGGATCGAACTCGGATCATCGAGAACGCCACTTGGAGACTTCTTCTTCTTCTTGTGACCCTTTCTGCTTAGTATCACTTTGTAAGTCGTCTGTCAAGCTCGTGCTCGAGCTTGACATATATCTTGACGCTAACCACTCTGCTACCGCCTCCCATAAGAGACGTACGGGACACGTCTTCCTTCCTTCCTGCTTAGTATAGTATTATAATAGGCTGAGTATAGCTTGTAGTTTTGCTTTGTTTTTTTCCATTTGTTTGTATTTTTCTCTACCGGAACAGCCGGTGTTGCATAAGATAGGTAACACCTCGAAATAAGTAGCACCTTACCTTACACCCCCGCCGTTCCTTACTATTTACCACAAAATACTCCTTTATAAGTGATTAACCATGACGTGTGTGGTAGTGTGGTTTCTGGAGGTACTGGAGGAGACAGGAGAGAAGAGAGGAAGGCATTGTGACAGTGTTATTGCCGTATAACACTGTCACACAACCATCAGCTGACAAGATATGTGTCAAGCTCACTCACTCAGACCAAAACAGCATCCGCTGGGTGACTCCCAACTCAAGCTCAATCTCAAGCTCCTCTCCTCCCTCCTCTTCTCTACGTAGTGTTGGCCGAAGCCACCACCCCGGGAAGAGGGTCACAAACCCTAGGCTAACACCCAGTACCCATTCACTGCTGGGTGGACAGGGGCTTGGGGCATTTTCAGGATATTTTTTTGGGGAAAAAGTGAGTCTTATAAGCTGTAAAATACGGTAGGTACACAGCCCTCAAGTTAACCTCCAGGGCCTACCATCCCACCCGTGGAGGTCACTGCCTAACGGCGCTGTAGGCACACACACACACACCAAAAAAAAAAAAAAAAAAAAAAAAAAAAAAAAAAAAAAAAAAAAAAAAAAAAAAAAAAAAAAAAAAACGGACTAAATAAGCATTTTTACAGTGTTTATCTAATACCCGAGTTTCGCGATCCGCGAGTTTCGCGCTATGCCTCCGGAAGAAAGCAGGCGTGAAACTCGGGAGGGTAGTGTATTCTTTTAACTAAATCGTCGATGCTCGCGTCCTCCATGGCCATACAACATATAGCTGCAGGAGTGGCAGTGGTTTTCAGCCACCGCTGTGGTGTGTGAGTAACGGCTTCTGTCTTGTTGCTTTCTGATGGTACTAGTGACACTTGCACCTGCAACCCGCACTCTTCAACTAGAGACGTCACCAGGCCGATTCGCCGTCGAATGAGCATCTCGCTTGCTGCTCTCGTCTTCAGTCTGCTCTTCCATGAGAGACAGATCCATCGAAGAACCGTTGAAGAATTCGTCAGTAACTCTACTTCCTTTATCTGCCAGGCTAGAGCGAGGTTGAGCCCCTTTACAACCACGTCAAGCTCAGCCATATTGATGTGAGAAGAGTTATCCTTGCAGAGCCAACTGGTGTCTTCTCTGATGCAGCCCTCAGCTTTGATCAGGACACCAAGGGCTAGGGCTAGGGGCTAGGGGGCCGGCGTCCACCCACACTCTAGCTTTGCTTCCCTTTCACCCCATGTCCCATCTTCCTTGAACGGGATAGTTTCTCCTAACTTCATTTGCAGTCTCCTCAAGAATTGCTTTTAGCTGGTTGTCGATGACTTCCTCATCCAAACTCCATGTGAGGTGGTTGATTTTTCTTTTGACGAAAACAACCGCAACTCCTAGCCAACCGCAGACCGGGAAGTGACCGAGCAGTCTGCCAGAGTATGAAAAGACTGACCAGCTTGTCAGTCGACTCAGCACTTCCCCCACCTTGAATATCACACTTTCAGGGCAGACTGCCTTGCTCCCCCCACACTCTCAAGCCCAACAATCGTGTACAGTCAGCAACACTTTCATGAGTCTTGCTTGTCAACTCGTAACGAGCGAGGTGTTGTTCTACTCTGCTTGCCATAATTACGTCCTCATTCACTAAGATGTCATCAATGTAGGCCGAAGTTCGTTCCTTGACAGCAGAGTCCTGTGACAACACACACTTCAGAATCGCTTTCATTATTAGCGATGCAACGTTTAGACCAAAGCCTAAGCGGGTCAAGCAATACTTGCGCCCCTTGAACACCTCTGTTTTGGTACTGTTTGTCAATCACTGATACATGAACACCTGGTTTATGCCACAGGGCCAAAGGGTAGTCATCCTTGATAACTGCCCTTGCCCGTGCCAGTATCTGACCCAAGTCGAGTTACTCCATCCTTGATCCCGCCCTGAGTAGCTGATGGACGTTCTCCAGGAGCCCAGCCACGAAAGCACAAGCGAGTCTTTTATCAGTCATTCTACCAAACAAAGATGCCAGTCGTCGTAGCTCAGCCAGGAATACGTTGGGAGATACACTATCGCGTAGCTTCCTGACAGCGAACTGCTCGTAGGTCATGAAAGGGTCGACTGCGAACGCTGTCACAAGTGCCTCCTTCACCTTGTTAAGCTTCTTCCTGTCCTCTTCAGGCAGTTGCAAGTAGACTGCAAAGCCACCTTTGGTAAGACGTAGAGGAATGACACTTGCCACGTCATCAACTCCTCTTATCTTGCAGAGGAGTTCAAGTTTTTCTAGCCTCTCGACCACTGATTGTTTGTCTGCGCTGTCGTATTCGGGGATCAAAGTAGCTCTGCACGCTCGCCTCCGAGATTGTGCCTAGATAGCTTGTAGATGAAGTGAAAGATCTTGACAATTCCAACGTTTACTTCTAAAGCAGAACACAGGTGAACAAGAGGACAGGACTGGCGTGCTCGGGGTGAACTAACTCGCCTCCCATTCGCCCCGCCCACTTCAGCTCCTGCTCCGTTTCATGAAGCAGTGTTGTTAACTCGAGTCGTACAAACAAGAAAGAAAAATAATAAAATAATAGCTTGTACATCATTCAGTTGCATAAGATACACTCCCCTCTGATATCTAATCACAATAAGTGCATACCCTAGGTCTTCTCTCCCTTGTGGAGAGCCTCAGCTGTTTGCAGGGCGGCAAATCTCCGTTTTCGGGGGCTGCCTCGACACCTGCCGGATCTTGCGTGGGTAGGCGAATATAAAGTTCGTCGCACTCCTCATCCATCATGTCGCTTCCATCGTGTGACTCTATAGAGAGTGAACGATGAGTTAGTTCTCGAATGTGATGAGGGACGCCGTTGATCTCGACTGCCTGGTCAAGCACTTCTTTTGTGACAACTCCTCTTCCATATCTTCTCAGATTCTGATGGTGTACCTATACAGCATGTTAGCTGGAGCAGTCAATTTCGTGCAGTCGTCCTTCGGCATCAGGTTGTTTTTACGTACAGGTTATTCATTACTTTTTTGTATAGGTACACTGCCTCTGCAACTAAGCAGCCTTTCCTCGCGGCAATGACCTTGATGCTGCGGTGACATCTCTCGACTACGCTGTTGCCTGACGGTACATGTGCACACCTGAAGCGGACGTACACGCCCCACTCCCTGGCGAATTCAGAGAACATCTTGCTACGGAAAGCAGTGTCATTATCTGTTAGCAATTCTTCTGGAGCTCCTTGCTAATAAAAGAACTGCCTTTATCTGTTCAATGATGCTCACATTTGTCTGAAGTCGCAGGGGGCGCCAGAGAGTCATACAAACAAGAAACAAAATATCAATAATTGCTTGTACATTATTCAGTTACAGAAGATCCAATTTGTTATTGTTCTCAATATTTTAATTATCTTTTTTTTCTTTTTTTTCCAGCATTTGACATCATTGTTTCACTTATTTTGTCTGTCTATGTTATGTTTTTTATTGTTAGTATTGTTATTATTACTATTATGTAATTATTGCTATTATAATATTGTTGTTATTACTGCTGTTATTAATGTTGCTATTCGTATTTAATTATCATTGTTAACACTTTATTTTATCCTGTATCTTTTTTATTTTCATCTACCGCACATGGCTGCGTATAAGACGACTCGTTGTATAAGACGACCCCAAAATTTCTAGTAAAAACGTAGGTTTAGGGCTATACTCGCCGTATAAGACTACCTCCAAGGTAGACCACTCAGCTTATACAAGGTTAGGTACAAACAGCACATATGGTGGTCTTAAAATTTCATTGACATTTAAAAACATATTAAAAATTTACAAAATAAGCTGCGCTTATTATTTTATTAAAATAATGTGAATTACGGTAAGTGATTTCAGTAGAAAGTATCTGTGTTTCTACCAAGGCAGGGGTAAGCCTACCATCAATCATCACCCGCGCTAACAACGTCCCGTACACCACAGATTTAAGGTTCACATTTTATACTGGGCGTATAAGACGACCCCCAATTTTCGTGGCTATTTTTTAAGGTTAAAAGGTCGTCTTATACGACAGCCATATACAGTACTTATTTATCTATGTGAATTAGGGGTTTTATTTATGGTATTGTTAATATTATCATTATCATTATTATCAGCACTAATATTACACTCAATATTCCTTCTGTACTTCACATGATTTCCTCATATATTTATTCAACTGTACACGTACATTATGTCATCAATATCATCAACTTTTCTTACAATTTCACACCAATTTTTTCTTACCCCTTCACAATCATCATCTCTCTGTTTGACGTCAGATTTTCCCATATCTAGGAGGTTAGATGGTCGATGATATGCTTCCAACTATCTCCATCCCTTGCCTCAACCTCTTTAATGTCCAATGCTGCCAGATCCCAATGCCTCACCACCTTCTCGCCTCTTCACATGCCCAGACCAATTCAATCTCTTTTCTCTCAGCACTTTACTCGGCTCCTTCTATCCACATTTTCTTGTCACCTCTTCACTAAACACTTCATCTCTCCATGTGATCCCAGCCATATATACCCCAACATTCTCCCATCACAATCAACCAACACATCCTCAAACACAAATAACCCTCCCACCCTTCACATTATCTATTATGTCATCAATATCATCAACTTAACCAATTTCACACCAATTTTTCCCTTACCCCTTTGCAATACCCTTTCATTTCACCCATGGCACCTCAGGGCAGTAGGGAACATCCACAGTGTTCCCCAGGGCACCTCCCTCAGCATTCTGCAGGGCCACCGCCTGTACCAGCTGGCCCAGGACACAATCACCCACCTGGACGTCGCCCTGCTGCCCCGCCCTCACTCCCTATGGCACCTGACCGCTACTATTGTAATGCGTAAGTGTTTATTTGGGAGGAGTTTATGCGTATGTGTGTAAGGACTTTTGCTTCTACTTTGGGGGGTTGACTTATGCGGCGAATATAGATCTAAACCTGAATTAACAGTCAAAATACAGTCAGAATACAGTCAAACCTTGGGTTTCGAACGTCTCCCTTTTCGAACAAATCGGTTCACGAACAGAATTTCAAACTCATAATTGCACCGGTTGCCGTACGATAACTCTGTTGCCGAACATTTAAATTTTTTATTTAATTTTTATTTATTTTTAAATTTTACATAACAAAGTACTGGCCAAGGGCACAGCAAAAAGAGGTAACAAGGCCCGCTTAGCTGCCAGTCCCTATAAAGAAGACAGTAAGATAGTAAACAAAAGTTATAGGTAATGAAAAAAGTTTTATTATAATTTTTTTGATTACATTGCATTTATAGGCATTTTTATGCGTGAAATACAGCTAAAAAGGTTGTAAAAAAGTCTTTATTTTGGGGGTCAGGAACGGATTAATCCATTTTATATTGTTTCTTATGGAAAAATGTGTTTCGGTTTTAGAACAATTCGTTTTAGAACAACTTTTGGGAACGAATTATGTTCGAAAACCGAGGACATGTCTGTAGTTTGAGAGTCGACTTATACGCCCCGTTGACTTATGGGTTGACTGATTATATTTACTTATATATTTATCTGTTTTTGATATTTTTTTCTGCTGTGTAAGTCAAAGACTTAAAAGTCGTGTCGAGGTTTTGTCCGAATATGAAATGTAACTCGTGAAACATTATGAAAACCCTAACGCAATTACATGCTCATGGTTGGCAAGACTGAATCCTTTAATCTACTGTTATAAGGGTTCAAAGCTTCATATTTGCCACTGATGAGATAATGTCTAAAACAAACCAAGGGGATTTCAAAGGTTCAAAAGATTTACTGCATTGAGATTTCATATATGATGTGGAATGCGAAGTATACTCGGCCCAGCAATGATCGTCAGGGCATTTAATATTCATCTTTTCACCTGAGCCACTGAAGGCCACATAAATCACTGGAAGGAGTTTGGAGAGAGCTAGTCACAGACATCCAACCACAAAGGAGGTGAGATGAGGTATGATCTCCGTTTATGAAAGAGGAGAAGCTAGTGCATACAGTGCACAAGTATTGGGTGTCAGTAAGAGAACAGTGGCAAGGTGGATAAAGCAACATAGGGAGGAAGGGACAACAGAGACCCGTCGCCATTCAGGTCGCCCTAGAGTCACAACAGAAATGCAAGACCAAGTAATAACAACAACCATGGAAGCTCAACCAACATGCAGTGCCCATCCAGGTATGGATGAACTGCAGCTACAATGCAGCACGTGAACAACTGTGCGTCGACTTCGAGCGTCTGGTTTATTTTCCTGAACCCCAGCTATGAAACCTGTCTTGGCAGCAAAATGCAAGGAGATTCGGTTAGCATTTGCAAGAGAGTATGCTGATATGACTATGGAATTCTGACAGAAAGTAATTTTTTGTGACGAAAAGTGGTTTTCCTCGGAAAGTCTAGTACCACAATCAGTATGGCGCAGAGTTAACACAAGGTGAGCAAATCCAGTGCATGGTTAATAGCAATTGTAATAACAATGATTTTAACTTGGTTTCCATAACACAATCACTACATCAGTTTTCTTACAAATGAAAAATGATGGAATTTATTGTATCAAACTAGGCACGTAACAATGCATTTTGTCCTTTTACCCTCCACAATTACGAATGAATAACTGGCTACTCAGGTGGGCTATAACATGCATCCTAATATCCCCTACTTTTATATTACAGATACGAAGAAGGGAATGTTGTTGCAAAAAGTAGGAGTGGTCGTATCGCGGGTGGAGTCTGGGGCTGGATGGCGTGGAGTGGTGTAGGGGAGCTGGTCGAGATATCTGGCCGTCTCACCTCTGCAGACTATGTTGCCATCCTGGAGGATGTGTTCTTGCCATCTGTGAAGGCATTATTCACGGAGGAAGATGCATTTCATGTTTATCTGGCCCAAGATAATTGCCCAATTCACACTGGCTGGGTTGTAAGGGACTGGTTGGTGGCACATCCAGAAGTGATACTTCTTGACTGGCCTCCACGATCACCGGACCTCAACCCGATTGAGCACGTATGGACCCATATGAGTAAACAGTGGAATGGATACTACGGCCGGGATCAGAAGGAGTTACTCGGCGACGTAAAAGTGTTATGGGAGAACCTTCGATCACAAGCCAACGTTTCCCAGCAACTTGTCGAGTCAATGCTACGAAGGTTATAGAAGTGGACGGGGGCGCTACAAAGTATAATGCTGTATTGTGATGTTTTGTCTGTTTCTGGTATGTGTTGTGATTATCGTGGTACAGGCTTGCGCGGATGATCTTTACGCCAGAACCCGTTCATCGAGATTTACCGCGCAGATTTAAAGTTGCTTCCCAAGCTATAAAAAAATGCAGAAGGCATGAATCGTATGTCTGACAGCGACGTACATCATCTTGCACACTCACCGGTGTGTGGGAGGGAGGGTTTCCCTCCCTCTCCTCCCTCCATAGGCGGTTGACAGTTTGCATGATTTTGAACTTATAGCCTGCAGCGTTCACCTACATCCCGTGTTTTTGCCTGTTTTTGCTGGATTACATAATAGGTGGAAAACATACGGATGGCACAACGATTCAAGCAATCATTGATCTTTACAAGGCTGGGATCAATAATAAGGAAATTTGCAAGCTTAAAGGACTAAAGATTAGAACAGTGCAAAATTTGATCCGCCGATTTAAGGCTGGCGGAGAGGTGAATCTCCCGCTTCCAAAAAAACAACCTAGGAAACAAAAAAAACGTGTAACAGAACCAGGAGCGTGCTAAGGCGACAGCTTGATGCCAATCCTAGCCTTACAGCCAGAAAACTGAAGGAGGAAAATCATACTCTTCTTGGTAGTGTGTCGCTGCGTACTGTACAGGAAACTTTGAAACGTGACCTTGGCTACAGGTGTTACCGGGCGCGGAATAAGCAACTGATAAATGACCGCCAAAGGAAGAAAAGGCTTCACTTTGCAAAGAAATACAGAGATTGGCCTCTCGACAAGTGGCGGGCTGTGCTGTGGAGTGACGAAAGCACATTTTGTGTGAGTGGAGGAGGACCAGCAAAAGTGTACCGTCGTCCCGGCTCAGACCCCACCGAGCCTCGCTACACGCGAAAGACCACAAAACACCCTCCCAGTTTAATGGTGTGGGGTTGCTTTACTTTTCATGGTATTGGGAACTTAGTTATTTTCTCAAAGAACACAACTGTTAACAAAGTGGTGTATTTTGATCTTTTAAATGACCACCTGGAGGCCTGCTTTGAAAAGACACAGGCACAGATTTTCCAACAGGATGGAGCATCCTGCCACACAGCTCGAGATGTGATACAGTGGCTTGATGACTGCAAGATTGGAAGAATAGATGACTGGCCAGGTAATTCTCCCGATATATCACCCATAGAAAATCTTTGGGCCATCATGAAAGGCAAACTCCGCTCACGTGACACCTCTACACTCCCCAAGCTTGAATTGGAGCTCCGAAAGTGTTGGGAAGAATTTAAGCCTGAGTACCTTCAAAATTTTGCTGACAGTGTACCACGTCGCCTTCAAAGGGTCATCAAGAGGAAGGACTACGCAACGAAATACTAACTACAATTGTAAGTGTTGATATTCTACATTATTTTGTTATAAACATGGTGCGTCATACGTGTAAACATTCACTTTTCGGAGGCGCGCACTGATTATCCACGCAAACTGTAGTATGATAATTATGTTAGTTTGCTGATGGTTTCATCTGGGTGATAAGGGTGTGGTAGTGTCGTGCCATGGCTGTAATAAATATTACTTGTAGAAGTGGGGATGTGTCTCTTGTTGCAATAAAGGACTGCTGTATTTGTGAACTTATTTCTCCAGTTCGTATCCTATGATTTAGACATCCCTAGTGATGTGTATCATGTGGGAAAGCCTTACAATTCAACATATATATTGAACATCATGTATATGCTTCAGTCATTGCTTCAAAAAGTTAATCTAATGTATGAGAATATCAATAAGGGGTTCGAAAAGAGATTCAATGTACGTACCAGAGAACGCCACATGATAACATGAGAAAATAAGGAAGCTACAAGAGGCCGTGAGACCTATACGTGGTAGTTCCTGATACTTGACACTACCTACATCCACCTTTCAACCCCATCCATGAGATTGTCGCACCTCTTAAAACTCCCTATTGACTCTGCACTAACTACCTGACGACTGAGTTCATATTAATCACTTACCACCCTATATGTGAACCAGTTTCTCCCTATTTCTTTTTTAAATATGTTTTACCAGTTTGAATCAGTTACTTCTTGTTCTACCCTGATTACTAGTTATAATAACTTTTCCTACATCTCCTTTATTGTATCCCTTTAACCACTTACAAACTTCTATCAGATCGCCCCTTACACTACGCCTCTCGAGTGAGTGTAAATTTAATAGCTTCAATCTCCTCATAACTAAAGTTACGCATTCCCTGTATCATTTTGGTCATCCTTCTTTGCACTGATTCTAACAAGGCAATATCCATCCTGTAACATGGAGACCAAAACTGTACCGCATACTCTAGGTGAGGTCTGACTAGAGCCAAATAAAGCTTTAGAACAGTGGTTCTTAATTTTTCAGAGGCGCCGAACCCTAACGAAAACTTCCGCATACTAGCCGAACCCTCAAATGTGGGAGGGAAAAAAAATGTAATACAAATATTCAAGAAAAATTGCTTCAAAATTCAATAATATATTTGGATAATAATAAGAATGAATTCCATTTTAATTTATTAAAAAATTAAAGAATAAATGCCTCAAAATTCAAGAGTTTATTTGGATAATAATATGCAGGAAGGAAGGACTCTGAAGTAGTGGCGACTAAGTGGCGTATATAGGTCCTTGAAAAGGACCGGGGGTACAGGGGTGAATCCAGGATTGTTTTAATGCGGGAGAGGGGGTGGGAGTGCGAAGCGAGCCTCAACAGTTGATGGGGTTTACAATAATAGCAAAATTGCAATGTGTTTCAGAGGGCCTCAGCCGAACCCCTGAGACTGGATCACCGAACCCAGGTTAAGAACCACTGTTTTAGAATCACTTTATAATCACAGCACTTCTACTGTTAACACTCCTGGCAATGAATCCTAAAACAATTACTCGTAAGGATACAAACTAATATGACGTATGAGGTGTGGTGAGAAGCGAAGATAGCAGTGCTACCAACCGTTCGTATAACATGGCAGACAGTACCGAAAGGTTAGCCCTTTACCAAATGTCTTAACCAAAATTCATGATACGACTCGTCTTTGACTGTATATGACAGCGACCAAAACGTCCATGAGAGAAACAATAATGATGAAATCTATCACATTCTATTTATGTTTATGTTTGTGAGGATGTTTTATTGAGGTGATGGAGAGTAACGTGCTGTATATTCCTGCTGGACTGACTGTGCCACCCTACTTATAGGAAGAAAGGTTAAAATGTAAGAAAAAAACACTACTTATTTAACGATAGGTTATAATGTATGGAAAAAACCCACCCTACTTATTTGAGGATAGGTTAAAATGTAAGAAAAAACCCTCCCTACACAGGGTGAGATGACCAATAAGTAGCACCGGACCAATAAGTAGCACCGGACCAATAAGTAGCACCGGACCAATAAGTAGCACCGGACCAATAAGTAGCACCGGACCAATAAGTAGCACCGGACCAATAAGTAGCACCGGACCAATAAGTAGCACCGGACCAATAAGTAGCACCGGACCAATAAGTAGCACCGGACCAATAAGTACACCGGACAATAAGTAGCACCGGACCAATAAGTAGCACCGGACCAATAAGTAGCACCGGACCAATAAGTAGCACCGGACCAATAAGTAGCACCGGCCAATAAGTAGCACCGGACCAATAAGTAGCACCGGACCAATAAGTAGCACCGGACCAATAAGTAGCACCGTCCAATAATAGCACCGGACCAATAAGTAGCACCGGACCAATAAGTAGCACCGGACCAATAAGTAGCACCGGACCAATAAGTAGCACCGGACCAATAAGTAGCACCGGACCAATAAGTAGCACCGGTCCAATAAGTAGCACCGGACCAATAAGTAGCACCGGACCAATAAGTAGCACCGGACCAATAAGTAGCACCGGTCCAATAAGTAGCACCGGACCAATAAGTAGCACCGGACCAATAAGTAGCACCGGACCAATAAGTAGCACCGGACCAATAAGTAGCACCGGACCAATAAGTAGCACCGGACCAATAAGTAGCACCGGACCAATAAGTAGCACCGGACCAATAAGTAGCACCGGTCCAATAAGTAGCACCGGTCCAATAAGTAGCACCGGTCCAATAAGTAGCACCGGACCAATAAGTAGCACCGGTCCAATAAGTAGCACCGGACCAATAAGTAGCACCGGTCCAATAAGTAGCACCGGACCAATAAGTAGCACCGGACCAATAAGTAGCACCGGACCAATAAGTAGCACCGGTCCAATAAGTAGCACCGGACCAATAAGTAGCACCGGACCAATAAGTAGCACCGGACCAATAAGTAGCACCGGACCAATAAGTAGCACCGGTCCAATAAGTAGCACCGGTCCAATAAGTAGCACCGGTCCAATAAGTAGCACCGGTCCAATAAGTAGCACCGGACCAATAAGTAGCACCGGTCCAATAAGTAGCACCGGACCAATAAGTAGCACCGGACCAATAAGTAGCACCGGACCAATAAGTAGCACCGGACCAATAAGTAGCACCGGTCCAATAAGTAGCACCGGTCCAATAAGTAGCACCGGACCAATAAGTAGCACCGGACCAATAAGTAGCACCGGACCAATAAGTAGCACCGGACCAATAAGTAGCACCGGACCAATAAGTAGCACCGGTCCAATAAGTAGCACCGGTCCAATAAGTAGCACCGGTCCTCCCCTTAAATCAATACTATCATTAATCTCACGTGCCGTTTGTGTAAGTACTGTAGTGGTCTTAATCTAAAGGATAGACAACCATAAGACTCAACCTAAGACCATGTTGCATTGAAAATTTTCTAATCGTAAAACAGTTTTTATACTGGATTCTTTTCAATTTTTTTTATGTAAACGTGTTTGCCTACATTTACGTTATTCAATACAACTGTTATCATTATTTCTTTACTTTAATTATACCAGGAAATTGTATTTTGTGAAGTAAATGTAATAATAATATATATATTTTTTTAAGCTTTTTCTTGAATGTCCACTGGAAATTATGATAAGGCTGTCGCCCCTCATTGAGACATAGATGAGTAAGTAAAGCAATGAATGATGTCCACAGTGGTCTTCAACCTTTTTTGATGTCGTCCACCCCTAGTAGTGATTGGGTAAGAGCTGTCCACCACAATTTTTTTCTGTCTTTAAAATCTCACGGCTCTGACATTTTAAATCTAACTATAACATTCAACAAAATATATAGGTAGGAAAAGGCAGCTTCACTCTCATTCTAAATTTACAGTGTACATATTCTTCTGTATAACAACACATGCAGTCTAAAACTATAAATATACAAGGAAAAATTAAACATACCTTTGGAATTACACAGCAAATGCATTTTTCTTCATGAAACTAAAGTAAAATTGCACCTAATATGTGTTATATTTGGTAATCCAGAAAACAAAGCCTTTTCCTTCAAGAAACAAAAATCAGTGGCTTGGCTGCTGCTGCAATTTGTCTGCTATCAGCTTAAATCGAGGCATCAGACAATTTTCAAGTGCAACCCGCATAAGAGGATCCAAATTCAGAATGGCATTCCTTTTCTATGCCTTGATTAAAACTAAGCTTGAGAAACTTTGTTGACGCAGACATTATTTTGGCATCTGCACAAACATGGCTGTTGCCTTCTCAGCTTACTCTTTGTAGTCCTGCTTGCAGCAATGCAATGCATAGGATGGCCAAATGTTTTGAAAGCTGCTTTTTAAAAATAATCCACTGGAAGCTCCAATAGTGCATCAGCATTATCAGTTCCATCATGTGGAAGGTCTGAGGTGTCTTGGAAATAGAAGTCAAGGTTTTCCTGCATCAAAGTCAGGTGTCTGGTAATCCAGGGGGACATTCGTACCTCCAGTGTCTGCTCTGCTGTCTGCATACCATGTTTCCAGCCACTGCCAGCCAGCCATATAGGTATCAATGACTTCAAAATCAGAACAACACCTATTTTCTACATTGCTTTTAATTTTTTTCACCTTCAGTTTGAATCCATTTATTTTCCCAATACTTGTAAAACTATTCCCACCTTTGCCTAGTTTTATACCATAGATTTATTTTCCCTTATCTATACCGACACGTGGGCATGATCCCCAAGACAGCCGTCCACCCCTCACTCAGTCTCGTCCACCTTTAGGTGGACCGTAAATCCAGGTTGAATAGCACTGATTGTATAACGTATCCAAAGCAGACTCATCTAGCTTTAATATCTTCAGAGTTATAAGTGAAAGAGTACCTATTGGACATTCGGTACTTTTATGGGGAAAGGTATGAAAAAAACACCCTACTTATTTGGGGAGAGGTTGAAATGTATGAAAAAAATAGGGATGTACCGGATTCACAGTTACTATCCGGCTATCCGGCCTGTTTTTTACTATCCACTATCGCGGCTACAGTATCTGGTATCCGGCCTTACATGAAATATCCAGCTATCCGGCCAGATATCACTACTGCTATCTGGCTAGATATCTGGATATTGCCTTAATCAACTTCCTGCTAAACTATACTAAAACTCAAATTCGCATCTTTTTCTGTGAATTTTTCCCCCACAAATTGCAACTCTTGACAGCCAATTCATAAAAGTTAACATGTATTAAGAAATATATCATCAATAGGTATCATGTATTTGTCGCCTCCGTGGTGCAGTGGCTAGCATGCCTGGCTACGAATCTGCGGGCCCTGGTTCGATTTCGGCCCAGGGCAAGTCGGTGACCAGCCTACCCAGCTCTTCTTCCTTCCTTTTGGGGTTGTTAAATGGGTACCTGGGGTAACCTGGGGAAGGTAACTGTGGTAACCCGTGAGTCACACTAGCCCTGTGTCCTGGGGTAACGGGTCCTCACCCACCACAGGCTCTAAGGGCTAATGCCACGGAGATGAGCACCGCATGCCACGCGCAGCATTGCGTATGCTCCCATCTTTACCTTTATTAAGAAAGCAAAATAATGCAAATTTCCTTCTTTAATAACACTTTTGAAACGACAGACTGGAAGGCTTTCAGTAAAAAATGGCTCTTCTTCACCTTCTTGTGACCTGTGTCGCTCGTGCACCATTGGCCTGAATACTTTCCTTTTCTATTCATCACTTACATCTATTTACTTAGGCAGTGCTGCCCCTGTACTGCTTACACATCTCTCGAGAGACCTTATACAGGGAGGTCCCGTTATACGAGCATTCGGTATACGAGAATCCGATGATACGAGATGTGTAAATTAGGGTCTATTTTCAATATACGAGATCTAAAATCCAATGCTGCGACATTCAAACTGGGGTGAGTAAAATTATCAAGTTCAAAATGCGCGCCCTACCACTCCCGGGCTGGACAAAGGGGGATTTGGTTGACCGCAGTCAGGTCACCCCTAGCAAGCCATGACCTGAAGGGTAATTAAGCATATGGCGCGGCCTGACATTTAGGGGTAATTAGCAGGTGTGGGGCCCCAACCTTGGGACCGCTACACTACCTTCTCTTGTATCACGCGGCGTCCCCTACATCACAACGTCTTTTTTGCTTGTTATGCATGATTTATGTTTAATTAATGTGCAGTTATGTTATTTTGTGTGCTATTTTCTCTTTCAGAATGCTTTTTCTACAGAATAGGTAGTACAGTGTGGGTAATATAGACGCTGTGTGTTTGTTGTGTTTGCTATAGTTTATTTTAGCTTGAAAAACATGTCTTTTTATTTTTTTTTATTTTTTTATTTTTATAATTGATGAGGTCCTGGAACCAAACCTATATTTTACCATTAGTTATGTGTTTAGTTATACGAGATTTTGCCTTACGAGTATGCCAGGTGGAACCTAACTGCTCGTATCTTCGGGACCTCCCTGTACTTCTATCTACAGTACTGTTCCAGTATTCCAACCACTCAAATCCAACAGTCTGCAGGGACTATTAGTGTTGATTCAAGAAGGGGTAGTCTCAGAATTTGTTTCATAACTGTGCATGTATATGTAAGTTATATATTAATTTTCCATATAATTGCAATTCCTCAATTTTTCAATCAATTTAATTAATTATAATGATCCATTAGATGCATTTCATTCAGAACCTATACATAAGAAAGTGTTTAATATATATTCATTAAATACTGTACGTAGTTTCTGCCTTATGTTGATTTAAGGATTATTATTTTTTATAAGTCTTTGGTACCAAATATACCTCATAACTATTTCCACATTTGATGGCAAAAAACTTTATATCATTATGGGTTTGAATGGCCGTTATTATGAATAACCATTTGAATGGAACTGTTATTATCCGGCGGGATATCCGAATCAGGCCATCCAGGTTAGCCGGATATCCGGGATCCGGTTATCCGGCCAAATCACTATCTGGTACAACCTTAGAAAAAACCCACCATAGTTATACGGGGAAAGGGTAAAATGTAGGAAAAAGAGGATATTTATCTGGGTATCTATAATAATTCCCCTGTGCCTGTCCGTTCTGCTCCCGTCCTAGTGTCTCATGACGTGTGGGACATCCATGCGCTGATCCTGCTATTGCTGCGGCCGGGCTCCCTCTTCTCCCCCTGCGTGGTGGTGGAGGCCTTCTACTCCATGGCCCTCCTCCTTCTCCACTCCACCTACAATTCCATAGGTCTCCCCATGAGGTGGGTCACACCAGTCTGTTGATATTTGATTTATCTATACGTATATTTCTTATATATATCATTTAAGACTTGGATAATGTTATGGGTCAAGAATTGTTGGTCAAAGGTCAACAGGCAAGGGCGTGGGAAGGAAATAAGGGAATTAAAGGTTTAATGTTTCGAAGCAGTGTTGAGTTCCTTGAGTAATCTGGTACGAGCGATAGTCGAGAGCGAGCCGGCGAGGGGGCAGGACGCATGTGCAGGCAGCTGAGAGGAAGAAGGGGATAGTTTTTGGCCAAACAAAGCTTAATTTTGTTGCTTTTCTTCATATTTCTGCAGCGTAAGTTAAGTAGAGAGAGAAAGGGAGGGAGTGGAAGAGAGAGTGAGAGGAATGAGTGCCGGATCTAGGGGGTGGCTGAAATCTCATTGGCCACCCCAGATCTGAGCCAGAGGTCTAATGAAAATTCAAGCATTTCTTTTTAATAGCTATGCCATGGCCACCCCACATTAGATCATACCTGGGCGAGAACCGGTTCTGGAACCGGTTCCGATGGTTCCGCCACGACTGGCTGGGAACCGGTTCCGATTCTGGAACCGGTTCCGCCTTAACGGTTCCTCAGTAATCTACATGACTTGACGGTAGCTATCAGTAGCGTACCCAGAAATTTGAAAGTGGTGGGGGGGCAAACAAAACAAAACGTCTTTTACAGAAGTCGTGTTTTCACGGAAATAAGGCGAAGAAATGAAATATTTGTTTGTGGATTAGGTATTTTGAATACATACTTATGCAAAGAAAAAATGAGTCTGGACGAATACTTTAATAGAAATAAGTTATATACTGGCAAGGATAAAAAGATATCGTTTAAAAAATGTTTTTTGTTTGATGAATATATTTATTTATTATATATTCTTTGCAAAAGGGGGGGGGGGGGCATGATGAATGCATGATGACTTAATTATTATGAATTAAATGATTTTTTTCTCGTATTGTTTTTTGGCTTTATTATTGTCTTTTTTTTTTTTTAGCTATCGTTTGATCTGATATATATTTTTTTAACAACATTTTAATAAGATATGTATATTTTTAAACTTTTCTTTTGACCTGTGAATGTTTTTTTTTTTAACTTATATTTTCTCATGATAATGTCCTTTTTTTTCTTATTTCATTACTTTTTTTCTATTTTACTTTTTTTTTTTTTTTTTTACATCACAAGGGACTGGCCAAGGACACAACAAAAATAGGTAACACAAAGCCTGCTTAGTTGGCAGTCCCTATAAAGAAGACAGTAAGAGAATAATAAAAAAGAGGGGTGAGCCAATTTAGTTTGGGAGGTGTCTTGTTACTCTTCTCTTGAAAAGATTTAAGTCATAGGAAAGTGGAAAAATAGAAACAGGAAGAGAGTTCCAGAGTTTACCAGTGAAGGGATGAAAGAGTAAAGATACTGATTAACTCTTGCATTAGGAAGATGGACAGAATAGGGATGAGAATGAGTAGAAAATCTTGTGCAGCGAGGCCGCGGGAGAGGGGGAGGCATGCAGTTAGCAAGTTCGGAAGAGCAGTGAGCATGAAAATAACGGTAGAAGAGAGCAAGAGAAGCAACATTGCGTCGGTGATTTAAAGATTGAAGACAGTCAGTCAGAGGAGGGGAGTTGATGAGACGAAAAGCTTTTGACTCAACCCTGTTTAGGAGAGCTGTATGAGTGGATCCTCCCCAAACATGTGAGACATACTCCATACATGGGCGGATAAGGCCCCTGTAGAGAGCAAGCAATTGGGAGGGAGAAAAAAAAGGACGCAGATGCCACAGGACACCTGACTTCTTAGAAGCTGTTTTAGCAAGAGATGAGATGTGAGATTTCCAGTTCAGATTTTTAGTAAAGGATAGTCCTAGAATGTTCATTGTAAAAGAAGGAGACAGTTGAGTGTCATTGAAGAAGAGGGGATAGTTATCTGGTAGGTTTTGTCGAGTAGATAGGTGAAGAATTGGGTTTTTGAGGCATTGAACAAAACAAGATTTGCTTTGCCCCAATCAGAAATTATAGAAAGATCAGAAGTTAGGCGCTCGGTGGCATCTCTCCGTGAATCACTTAGTTCCTGTTGAGTTGGACGTCTAATAAACGACATTGAAAAATGCAGGGTAGAATCATCAGCGTAGGAGTGGATAGGGCTTTGAGTTAGACTTAGAAGATCATTAATGAATAATAGAAAGAGAGTGGGTGATAGGACAGAACCCTGGGGAACACCACTATTGATAGATTTAGGAGAAGAACAATGTCTGTCTACAGTAGCTGCAATAGAACGGTTTGAAAGGAAACTTAAGATGAAGGTACAGAGAGAAGGATAGAAACCGAATGAGGGTAGTTTGGAAATTAAAGATTTGTGCCAGACTCTATCAAAACCTTTTGATATGTCAAGGGCAACAGCAAAAGTTTCACCGAAACCCCTAAAGGAGGATGACCAAGATTCAGTTAGGAAAGCTAGAAGATCGCCAGTAGATCGCCCTTTACGGAAACCGTACTGACGATCAGATAGAATTACTTAGCCTTTGACCTAATATTTCCTTTCTTTTCTTCATATTTTTACCTGACATATATTTTGACCTAATAACTAACACCCTCCTCCCCCTTCACCCTCCTCCTCCTCCTCGTCCCCGCCTGGCAGATACCACTACCAGGTGTTCTATGCCCTGTACCTGTATGAGAATGACCTTTCTCATACAGCCTTGCCTGGGGAGGGGGTGCAGGCCAAGAGGGAGACACACGTAGGCTGGCAGTCCACGGAGAGACTCGTGCAGCTGAGGCCCTCCATTCAGTACACTCATGAGCAGCTTCGCATCATCAGCCACTCATTTCAGTCAGATCACGTACGTAGGTTTTCTTTTTGGTACAGTTTCACAATCTTTTATCCGAAATTCTGAAAACCGAAAAGCTCCGAAAACCGAAAAAAATTTCCAGACTATCTGTCGTCTGCATACCAAAGCTCGCGTTTGGCGCCAAACTTGACCCGAAACGCCCAATGGTCAACCCAGGACACGCAGTCTTGTCTCAGTGCTCCTACCAGTCAGACGCACGTCGCTCTGCTGCTCACGGATATTTTGTTAATTTTTGAAGATTTTTTTTTCTTTGAAGACTGTGAAAATGTCAAAAAGAGCTGCAAATTCCCCTATGGATAACACTGAGAAGCAGAAAAGGAAGTGCCTGTCATTATGTATAGCACAGAAAGTACTTAAGGCAATATTTATGTTAGATGATTAAACCAATATGCTTGCAGTATTTTTTCCATATGTTATCATGGGCAGGTGTAAACAACAGGTAGTGGGGCAAGGGACGGCGGGGCAGGTGTAAACAACTGGTAGTGGGGCAAGGGGCGGCGGGGCAGGTGTAAACAACTGGTAGTGGGGCAAGGGGCGGCGGGACAGGTGTAAACAACAGGTAGTGGGGCAAGGGACGGCGGGGCAGGTGTAAACAACAGGTAGTGGGGCAAGGGGTGGCGGGGCAGGTGTAAACAACAGGTAGTGGGGCAAGGGTGGCGGGGTAGGTGTAAACAACTGGTAGTGGGGCAAGGAATGGCGGGGCAGGTGTAAACAACAGGTAGTGGGGCAAGGGTGGCGGGGCAGGTGTAAACAACAGGTAGTGGGGAAAGGGATGGCGGGGCAGGTGTAAACAACTGGTAGTGGGGCAAGGGGCGGCGGGCAGGTGTAAACAACAGTAGTGGGGCAAGGGGCGGCGGGGCAGGTGTAAACAACAGGTAGTGGGGCAAGGGACGGCGGGGCAGGTGTAAACAACAGGTAGTGGGGCAAGGGGCGGTGGGGCAGGTGTAAACAACTGGTAGTGGGGCAAGGGGCGGCGGGGCAGGTGTAAACAACTGGTAGTGGGGCAAGGGGCGCGGGGCAGGTGTAAACAACTGGTAGTGGGGCAAGGGGCGGCGGGGCAGGTGTAAACAACTGGTAGTGGGGCAAGGGGCGGCGGGGCAGGTGTAAACAACTGGTAGTGGGGCAAGGGGTGGCGGGGCAGGTGTAAACAACTGGTAGTGGGGCAAGGGGTGTGGGGCAGGTGTAAACAACTGGTAGTGGGGCAAGGGGTGGGGGGCAGGTGTAAACAACTGGTAGTGGGGCAAGGGACGGGGGCAGGTGTAAACAACTGGTAGTGGGGCAAGGGGTGGTGGGGCAGGTGTAAACAACTGGTAGTGGGGCAAGGGGTGGTAGGGCAGGTGTAAACAACTGGTAGTGGGGCAAGGGACGGCGGGGCAGGTGTAAACAACTGGTAGTGGGGCAAGGGGTGGTGGGGCAGGTGTAAACAACTGGTAGTGGGGCAAGGGGTGGCGGGGCAGGTGTAAACAACTGGTAGTGGGGCAAGGGACGGCGGGGCAGGTGTAAACAACTGGTAGTGGGGCAAGGGGTGGTGGGGCAGGTGTAAACAACTGGTAGTGGGGCAAGGGGCGGCGGGGCAGGTGTAAACAACTGGTAGTGGGGCAAGGGGTGGCGGGGCAGGTGTAAACAACTGGTAGTGGGGCAAGGGGCGGCGGGGCATCATTTAGCTAGGACACCTAGTGCCATGTAGCCCCGCTAGGGTGACAAGAGAGTGCTACCATCTTCACCGAGTAACTGCCGGGATTGAGGCGCAAACTCGCGACCTTGTGCCATGAGCCGAGCACTCTACCACTGAGCCACCCCCGTTCCCCTTGTAATGTTTTATCTAAAAAGCGTTAAAATCTACGCTAAAAATTTTCCATTCTGAAATCCGAAAAATTCCAAAATCCGAAAAGTGTCTGGTCCCAAGGTTTTCGGATAAGAGATTGTGAACCTGTAGTAAGATTTTTTTTTAACTTATTGTCATCTTATTTCTACTTGGTTGTGAAAAAAAAGCAATTTGCACAGCAGGCTGGAAGGAGGAAAGGATCAAAAGTTAGTAAGTTTGTATAACTGTATTGATCCATAAATGGAAATTACATTGCTCGCATATAGATATTGAAAAACAATGATAAAATCACTCACAAAATGCAACAGTAGATAAAAAAAAAAGGAAAGAACAAGATCACGTCACTCACACAAAACATATCATCAGTCTTTGTGACATGAAAAGTGCGGGGTAAGAATTACCTTATAAATTCAATATTGTGAAGCCACACTGCTTGAGGAAGAAAGGACACAAGATGACGGTTTTGGGTACAAAATGTTGGCAGCCTAAGTCTACCGCTGCGTGGTATCAAACACTTCTTTAGGCAGTCCTTTAGTGGAAGTGTATTGTACTGTCCTTCCACACTGAATCTTGGTGGACAAAAGGCAGCGATAGACGCAGTCCACGTCCATCAGGTCTTCACCGATCATGCGCCCTGCTTTCCCTGACTAGGCGATTAATTCGGTCCTTATCAGTCTTACTGGCGTTTCCTCTCCACCCTGAAAGACAGTACTGCCACACACCACAGATTACTGAACAATATAACATTGCTAAAATTTTCGGATTAACTTGAAAAGTGTGTCATTTCCTCATGCAATACATTCTACTACGTACACACAAACCTCGATTTCCCGGACCTCCATTTCCCGGATATCGGATTTGCCGGACAAATTCCGAGGTCTGGGGATATGCCAGAGTCTTTTTTAATGCCTGGTCCTGTTCGTAAATTGACAAAGTTGTCCGGCGGTCCGAGCGTCTCCTGTCACCCTGGTCAGTGTCCGCGCCTCCCGCCAGGTGGCAGCATGCTCAGCGGTCGTATTGTTTACATTTGGGAACACGACACTCACGGTTCACCTGCACCGCCTCCGTTAGTCCCCTGACCCCCACTGCCCCTGGTGCAGGAACATCTCTGAGACTATTGAACACTTTCTGCTGCCTCCCGCCAGGTGGCAGCATGCTCAGCTGACGCAAAAGTCCGCGGCGG
The DNA here is from genome assembly GCA_016584305.1 of Chionoecetes opilio. NCBI lineage: Eukaryota > Metazoa > Arthropoda > Malacostraca > Decapoda > Majidae > Chionoecetes > Chionoecetes opilio. The sequence goes on from JACEEZ010002162.1 coordinate 163,558, forward strand.
GGTAGTTGATATTGGCGGTTGCCGGACAGTAAATACTAGAGTAGGATAAACGTCCGGGGGTGGGTAATGGCATCGGACTTCTTTTTTTTTTTTTTTTTTAAAGGATAATTCCTGGACTGTTGCGATCCCCGACTTTTGCGGTTCCCGGACCAGTGCTCCCCCCTATTAGTCCGGGAAAACGAGGTTTGTGTGTATTTAGCTTTTTGATAACGTTGTCAACATTATCTTTCCAACTCAATTTATTGTTCCATCAAATTCCTAAATACTTGTAAGATTAAACCCGTTCTACAACACTATGCTTGATAACAACTGAATCTGGAGCAAAAGTTTTCTTTCTGAAATAAATTATAATTTCCTTGTTTTTGTGTATCAGTAGTACCTGGTCGGGATCGAACCCGAGAAGACGGCCGTCTTAGTCACCTCACTGCCTGACGGTTAAAAGTGATGATGATCGTTGGTGATCACATCTTTCACTTTTACCGTAAATTGCAGCGTACAAGTCGACCAAGATTATTAGCTCAAGATTACGGGTTAGGCCTATACTTGCCATATAAGTCGGCCCCAAAAATACGGTAGGCTACTGGTAGGCCAAAGCTTAAATGTGGATAGGCTACGGTATGGTGTACGGTAACCTGTCGCAAAAACACATAATACCAAAACACGTACACACAAACCTCGATTTCCCGGACTAATAGGGGGGAGCACTGGTCCGGGAACCGCAAAAGTCCGGGAATCGCAAGTAAAAAAAAAAAAAAAGTCCGATGCCAGTACCCACCCCCGGACGTTTATCCTACTCTAGTATTTACTGTCCGGCAACTGACAATATCAACTACCCCGCTGCGGACTTTTACGTCCGCTGAGCATGCAGCCACCTGGCGGGAGGCAGCAGAAAGTGTTCAAGTCTCAGAAATGTTCTTGCACCAGGGGCAGTGGGAGTCAGGTGACTGACGGAGGCTGTGCAGATGAACCGTGAATGTTGTGTGCCCAAATGTAAACAATACGACCGCTGAGCATGCTGCCACCTGGCGGGAGGCAGCGGTGCAACCAACTGCACCAGGGGTGGGGCAGGTGACGTCGGACTGGCCGGAACCAATTGGTGCCAATTAACAGTCGACCAGGCATTGAACGCTGGACGACACAACAGGAAAGAAACCGAAGCGAACAAAATAAAATAACAAGAACAAAAAAAAAAAAAAAAAAATAATTGTCCGAGACTGACATATCCCCGGACCTCGGATTTTGTCCGGCAAATCCGATATCCGGGAAATCGAGGTCCGGGAAATCGAGGTTTGTGTGTACAGTAAAAGCCTTATAACTCGGCACGATAGGGGCTCTGGCCCTTGCCGAGTTATTCAATGTGCCGAGTTATGCAATGTCCTCTGATTTGGGTATTAAAAAAAAAAAAAAAAAAAAAAAAAAAAATACAGTACTGTAAAAGCATAAAAACTACACTTACCAATGAACGGGTAGCAGCAGGCATATACTCGTAATTCAAGGAGAGGGGAGCCTTGTTGTAACATGTAAAAGATGTTAGGGGGACTCAGTCGCATTTTAACACTGGTATCACTTTAATCACTTTATAATCACAACTCTGTACTGTATTGTATACAGTACTTATACAACTTAATTTTACATCACTTGGCACTTAATTACTGCAACACTATGCCCTGTCCATTAACTCTACCTTCGACTGCGAGTGCATGGGAGGACACAGGGGGCGGCATGAGCCTCTAATCACAGGCGTCACTATAAGAATCCTACCTGCGCCACCAACGGGCGAGGGCCAACCATCCCAGCCCTCGAGTCAGCCTCCAGGGCCTACCCATGGAGCTCACTGCCTACACACGCTATAGGCATAGGGAGGGGAAAAGAAAAAGAAAAAAAAAAAAAAAACGTCTTTGCCATGCCGAGTTATATCAAATTCCGAGTTATACAGTGCCGAGTTATAAGGCTTTTACTGTATATGAAGATATGAATCTTTACTATAGGTCTGCCTCTTGTTTTCACTTGAAAAACACCATAGTTCCCTAATAGTACTGCTACATACTGTATATTATAGTAAAACACGGCTGTATGACTAGACTGCACTTACCGGCGCCCTCCTCCATTTGCATTTGTGAAAAAATACAGCCATTGGCGCCACCAACCCCACACGGCCAACTGTGAAACTGGGTCCGTTACACTGCCGACACTCAGCTTAATGACCCTTACACACTGAACAGGCCAACAAGGCTTACTAAACCACCGGAGGGAGGCTTCATGCTCTTGGCGGCATCCATTCAATACCCACACGTTATCCACACGCCAACCTGACAACACTGTGGGTGGAACTGCCGCAAAACATCTTTTCCAGTTGCCGCTTGGGTTCAGTGGCATTCCGGTCAGTGTTTACAATCTGTGTATCAGCTGTTGGAAACGGTCAATGGTTTTGTGTTGATATAAACTGAATTTTTATTATTATTTTATTATTTATTTATTAATCTGTGTTAAATACGTTAAGTAAGTTCACCGTACACAAGTTTTAGTTAGAAATATTTGTGGTAACCTGCTGGAGTTACGGTAAGTGGTGTACAGTGATTGTTAGTACTGCTGATCCACTTGTTTGCCACTCGGTGGTAAAGGTTCGCTTTTATCCTTGCCGTATAAGTCGACCCCTAGTTTTGGAGAGATTTTTTAAGGCTCAAAGAGTCGACTTGTACGCCGCCATTTACGGTAACCATCAGGCGGTGAGGCGACTAAGACGCCCGTCTTCTTGGGGTCGATCTCGACCAGGTACTGATACATAGTTGTCTTATTTGATTAATTCCTAGTCTTTGTTTACATTCTGTTCCAGAAAGTTTACAGTACAGTAATCAATGTGAACTTATTCAACTGACATAGTTAATCATAGCTCTGATCTTTTACTATTAAATCGATTGAAGCTATGTTGTGTACGAATTTGACTAGCGGGCACAATGGAGTGTCACTACGAGCATCTGCGGTGTATAGGGTGAACAGAAACGGAGCTAATACGGTACCCTGAGGAGCACCTGTGTTTGATACAATGATATTGGAAGTGACATTCGAACTTAGTCCTACAAACTGTTGCCTATCGGTAAGGTACTCAAGAATCCAGTGAATTAAGGAATGAGGAACTGCTGACAATAACATCAATTTTTGGGCCAATAAATGAGGCTGTATGGTGTTGAACGCTGATGAAAAGTAAAAAAAACATGATGCGAACACTGTTACTAAATTTGGCTCTCACAAGGTGCTATAAACGTATTCTAAGACAACAAGAATAGCATCCTCGGTGCTCCGACCTTGTTGGTATGCGAACTGGAAAGGATCTAGAAGGGGAGAAACTTTTTGCATAACTTCATTAAAAAATTGCATTCACAGCACTTCATCGCGATTGACGAAAAGGGAGGGATGAAAGAAAAGAAACTAGGCAGTAAGGAAGTGAATACAAAGCTCATCAGGATTAAAATGACAAAGATTTAAAACACAGGTACTGTATAGACTAATCCACCGAGCATTCCATCCACAGGTTGTGAAGATCGTGGCGTTCGCTGGCACGGGCAAGACCACCACACTCCTGCATTTGTGTAAGAGGCGGCCCGACCAGCGGTTCCTCCTGTTTGTGTACAACAAGTCTGTGCAGGAACACTGCAGCAGGACTTTCCCCAACAACACCCAGGTCAAGACAGCTCACTCCATGGCCTATGCTTCTGTGGGCAGCAGGTGAGGGTGCTGGAGGGATGGGGGGATGACCTGTTGGAAGGATTGAATGATAGGTTGTTTGTTGAATTGATTGATAGGTTGGGTGATGAATTGATTGATAGGTTGTTTGTTGAATTGATTGATAGGTTGGGTGATGAATTGATTGATAGGTTGTTTGTTGAATTGATTGATAGGTTGTTTGTTGAATTGATTGATAGGTTGTTTGTTGAATTGATTGATAGGTTGGGTGATGAATTGATAGATTGGTTAATGAACTTTGAACGTTCTTACACACTGCTTCACTTCTTTTCTTTCATCGCTCCTTACTTTCTTCCTTCCTTCCTTTCTATTCTTCCTTCTTTCCTTCCTTTTCTCATCCCTCCTTCCTTCCTTCTTTCTATCCTTCCTTTCTTTCTTCCTCACTCTGCCTTACTTCCTTCCATCTTGCCCAACTAACTAACTGACTAACCAACTGACTGACTTACTGATTGACTGATCGACTAGCTGACTAGTTAGCTGACTGCCTGATTGACTGACTGACTAGCTGACTAAATAACTGAATATCCAACTGACTGACTGACTGATTGACTGACCGACTAGTGGACTAACTAACTGACTGACTATTAAACCTACTTAATAATCATAATGACATGCCTATCCCTATCTTGTTTATAATTCTTTTTCAACCATTTCTGTATTTTTTTTTTTCCTGATGTGATAGATAATGTACAAAATATTAAACAAGATTACACATGTAAGATAAGACAAGATATATACATAAGTTAGAAGCATGTGTAGCAAGTTAAGGGATACACCATAGCCATATACACACCAAGGCAGCCATACAGACATACACTCAGGGCCGGATTATGACCTTTTGGGGCCCCTAGGCTAATTAAATTGTGGGCCCCCTCAGACGGAGCCACCCTCTAACTCGCCCGAACCCGAATTTTTTTTACATTATATAGCAAAATAAGTGAGCTGAAAAACAATATATACGCTACATTCACAAATAAGTGTTTTACTGTGTTTAGCACGATGATAAACAAACATGGACTGGGGCCCCATGATTTGCAGCTAGGGTTCCAAACAGGGGCCCTTTATCTCAAATAAAGGCCTCAGAGGCCCTTTATCTCAAATAAAGGGCCTCAAACAGGGGCCCTTTATCTCATTATTTGTAATTTTATTTTAAGTTAAATGAATTATTCAGCAATGCAAAATATCATTTTTCAAAAAAAATTATATATGGAAATCTTTTAGCAGGGACCCCAGGTTTGGGGCCCCCAAGCTTGAGGGGCCCTAGGCTGCAGCCTATACTAGCCTATAGGATAATCCAGCCCTGCATACACTCATGCTTTTTTTCTTTTGTTTCAGGTTCCAAGCTATTCGCAAGTTTTCCATGAACATCACAGTTATCAGTCTTTATGAGTTTCTGCCTAATAGACAAGGAGCTGGAAATAAGTAACTATAAACTGTATTATTTTTCATATTTGTCCCCAGCCATTTCTTCATTCTTTTACTTCTTCTATCAGTTTAACGTCAGTTTTTCCCATAATATCTTACGAGGTAAGACGGCCGATGATACGCTTCCAACTATCTCTATCCGTTGCCTCAACTTCTTCAATGCCCAATGCTGCCAGATCCTCTTCACTGCTTTCATGTCTTCCTTGGCCTGCCCGGTGGACGGCGACCTGGAACTTCCACTCTAACAGTTCTCCCCAATGCCTCACCACCTTCTCTCCTCTTCACGTGCCCAAACCACCTCAATCACCTTACTCTCAGCACTGTACTCAGCTCCTGCAATCCACATTTTCTTGCCACCTCTTCACTGGACACTTCATCTCTCCATGTGATCCCAGTCATATATCTCAACATTCTCCCATCACACCCAACCAACACATCCTCCAACTTCTTCGTCAAAGCCCATGTCTCAGAACCATGCAGCAAAACTGATCTTAAACATGCTTCAAATACTCTTCCTGTTTTTCAGTGGAATACTCTTGTTTATCAGCAGTCCCGCTATTTCTCTCCACTTCATCCATGTAGTTGCTGCTCGTTTTCTTACTGCTCTCTCCACTCCAACCTCTGCTCTCACTATCTAACATGTCACCAAGATAACAAAACTTTTTCACTTCTATTACATCACCATTTACTTCTATAATTTCTACCTCTTCCTCTTCTGGCGGGCCCTCTCTGTTGATTTTTCTTACACACGCTGGACAGCAGAAATCTACCACCCTGTTCAGGTTTCCTAGTCCCGAACATCTTTTATGGCACCACTTGTCACATTCCTTGCAACTAATAGTTTACTCCTACTGCACTACTGCACACTCCACAGGGAAACCTTTTCACTTGTATAATTTGCTCTATTTTCCTGCCTGTTACCATCATCTTCATCTTGGACATATTCACCTTCAGACCTCTTCTCTCCATTGCTTGCTTCCAATCTATAAATCTGCTGTCAACTCCTCTCAGTGCCTGGGGATTCTCAACACCCTCTGCCTGTTTAAAGGCTGCCAGGGACTGAGGGCTCTGTTTCTCTGTTGTCGGCGTTCATTCAAAGTTGCGGCATCTTTTTTCCCGCCTCAATGCTCTTCCTGATGGGCAACCTCAGTTTTCGGCTGAGGACCTTGGTGGATTGCCTACCCTGGCTGACGAGCCCCACTTGCCCGGGTTGGATTGGTGAAGTGGCAGGGTGTGTCCAGTGTGTCCACGTGTCGGTGGGCTATGCACACTTCACTTCTAGGGCTCCAACCTGCTCCAAGATTCTTCAGAGATCTGAAGCCTGGGACCGCGATGTTCCAGTTACCTTTTCTTTTTTTCTTTTCATTTCTTCTCATATTCATAAACTGTGCCTTTTTACTTTTTTTTTTCTTTCCTTGATGATATTGATTATTTTCTCTTAGTTATTCTAGTTTTTCTTGACTTGTTTTTTTCATCTGGTTTTGCAATCAAACTTTTATTTTGTATTTGATTTTTTTTTGTTATCAGTTTTTCATCTCATGTTGATGAATCATATTTGTAGCTTTTTCTCTATATATATTTTTTTCCATTTTTTCCTTTTTATTTATATATCTTTTTTTTTCCTCTTATTTTTGTTGCTATTCAAATATTTCCAGATTTTTCCAAATATAGTTTTTCTCCTCTCTCCTGTCCCCTCCATGTTTCATCTATTACCCTCATCCCTTCTTTTCATCTTTCAAAATTACCAAGTCTTTCCTCTCACTATATGGTTTATTTATTTATTATTATCTGGTTCAACTCACAAATGATTCCATTTATTATACACACAACCCTCGTTTTCCCGGACTTTCATTTCCCGGATATCGGATTTGCCGGACAAAATCTGAGGTTCAGGAATATGTCTAGAGTCCCGGACAAATGCCTGGTCCAGTCCGTAAATCGACAAAGTTGTCCGGCGGTCCGAGCGTCTCCGGTCAGTGTCCGCGCCTCCCGCCAGCTGGGAGCATGCTCAGCGGTCGTATTGTTTACATTTGGGCACAAGACACTCACGGTTCACCTGCACCGCCTCTGTTAGTCCCCTGACCCCCACTGCCCCTGATGCAGGAACGTCTCTGAGACTATTGAACACTTTCTGCTGCAGTGTCCGTGCCTGCACAATCACCGTGTAGTGCTACACGCTCAACTCCTCACCCTGAACGTCGCCACCTTTGACCTGCCCACCCTGCTGGCAGCGGTTGGCGTCCACCCCTCCCGGCAACACGCTATCATCCGCCTAACCTGTGCCTTCCTGAAGAAGACAGGTCAATTACAGCGCCTGTGATAGCATCATAGGACATCACCAGGGCTCATAGTATTCCCCAAGGGATCCTCGCAGCCCTAAAAACAACAACAAAGTGACGTGAAAGTCTGCGGCGGGGTAGTTGATATTGGCGGTTGCCGGACAGTAAATACTAGAGTAGGATAAACGTCCGGGGGTGGGTAATAGCCTCAGACTGTTGCGATTCCCGGATGTTTGCGGTTCACGGACCAGTGCTCCCCCCTATTAGTCCGGGAAAACGAGGATTGTGTGTATATTTTTTGTGTGTGTATCGTTCTTTTCTCATCATAATACATATAACCCTCGTTTTCCCGGACTATTAGGGGGGAGCACTGGTCCGGGAACCGCAACAGTCCGAGGCCATTACCCACCCCTGGACGTTTATCCTACTCTGTCTGGCAACCGCCAATATCAACTACCCCGCTGCGGACTTTTACATCACTTTGTTGTGTTTTTAGGGTTGCGAGGATCCCTTGGGGAACACTTTGAGCCCTGGTGATGTCCTATGATGCTATCATAGGCGCTGTAGTAGACCTGTCTTCCTCAGGAAGGCACAGGTGAGGCGGATGACAGCGTGTTGCCGGGAGGGGTGGACGCCAGCCGCCGCCAGCAGGGTGGGCAGGTTACAGGTGGCGACGTTCAGGGTGAGGAGTTGAGAGTGTAGCACTACACGGTGAGAGTGGAAGCGCGGACACTGCAGCAGAAAGTGTTTAATAGTCTAAGAAACGTTCCTGCGCCAGGGGCAGTGGGGGTCAGGGGACTGACGGAGGCGGTGCAGGTGAACCATGGATGAGTGTCGTGTGCCCCAGGCGGAGGCGGGTGAGGGTGACATCGAAGACATGGGACTTTTTCCTTATCCACGGCTGGGGGGAAGAGTCACTGCGATATTGGCCCATGGAGGTGATGCGGAGGGCATTGCCGAGCGTGTTGTTCCAGGTGGAGCGGCAGACTCGGGAGATGAGGCGTTTGACTGCGGAGAGCGGCAGAGGGAAGGGTGTTGTGTTTACTTCTGTTGAGGCCATCTTGGCTTTAAAGTAATTGTCCAGACCATTTCATCATTCCTGATTTTATGTAGTTAGAGTATAGCCATTATTGAGTGTATCAACAATATGTTGTCACTTTTTGCATCCAATCAGCTTTTTTTTAATAATCCGCAATCCAGATCTGTAAATTTCCCTAGCTTCGAAAAAGCTGCTGGCAACTGGCAGACAACGGCACTATGGCTCAGTGACGTCATCCCAGACAATTGCTCTCTCTCGCGCTAATACAAATACACGTAAACCTAGGCAATAAACATAGTAGTACTTGAAGAATTTTGGGTGTTTCTGATAGATTTTTTTTGCAATATGGTATGGTATACACATTCAACCTTTATGGGTGCAGCAAGAGAGCTGTGCCTTTCCAGAGAAGTTTGCACACGTATCAGACCAATAGGCGAGAAATGTGTAAAAAATGTTGGTGCGTCGGACGAGGGCTCAATGGAGAGCCATCGCAATGGGGTGAAGGTAGGGAAACGAGGGTGGGTGTTGGTGGTAGGGGAAGGGGATGGGTGTTGGTGGTAGGGGAAGGGGATGGGTGTTGGTGGGGGGGGGAAGGGGGATGGGTGTTGGTGGTAGGGGAAGGGGATGGGTGTTAGTGAAGGGGGAAGTGGGTGGGTGTTGGTGGTGGGGGAAGGAATATTTATTGTGGTGGGGGAAACGGGGGTGGATTTTGGTGGTGGGGAAACGGGGGGGGTGTGGTGGTGGGGAAGGGAATGGGTGTTGGTGGTGGGGGAAGGGGATGGGTGTTAGTGGGGGGGGGAAGGGGATGGGTGTGGTGGTGGGGGAAGCGGATGGGGTTAGTGGTGGGGGAAGGGGTGGGTATTGGTGGTGGTGGAAGGGGATGGTATTGGTGGTGGTGGAAGGGGATGGGTTTTGGTGGGGGGAAGGGATGGGTGTTGGTGGTGGGGGAAGGGGATGGGTGTTGGTGGTGGGGCAAGGGGATGGGTGTTGGGGGTGGGGAAGGGGATGGTGTTAGTGGTGGGGAAGGGGATGGGTTTTGGTGGGGGGGGAAAGGGGGGTGGGTTTTGGTGGTGGGGAAGGGGATTGGTGTTAGTGGTGGGGGAAGGGGATGGGGGTTAGTGGTGGGGGAAGGGGATGGGTGTTAGTGGTGGGGGAAGGGGAGGGTTTTTTAGTGGTGGGGGAAGGGATGGGTTTTGGGTTTGGTGGGGGAAGGGGATGGGTGTTGGTGGTGGGGGAAGGGGGGATGGGTGTGGTGGGGGGAAGGGGATGGGTTTTGGTGGTGGGGGAAGGGGATGGGTGTTAGTGGGGGGGGAAGGGGGGTGGGTGGTGGTGGTGGAAGGGGATGGGTGTTGGGTGGTGGGGGAAGGGGATGGGTGTTGGTGGTGGGGGAAAGGGGATGGGGTTGGTGGTGGGGGAAGGGGATGGGTGTTAGTGGTGGTGGAAGGGGAGGGTGTTAGTGGTGGGGAAGGGGATGGGTGTTGGTGGTGGGGGAAGGGGAATGGGTGTTAGTGGTGGGGGAAGGGGAGGGGTGTTAGTGGTGGGGGAAGGGGGTGGGTATGGTGGTGGTGGAAGGGATGGGTGTTAGTGGGGGGGGAAGGGGGATGGGTGTTGGTGGTGGGGGAAGGGGAGGGGTTTGTTAGTGGTGGGGGAAGGGGATGGGTGTAGTGGGGGGGGAAGGGGGGTGGTATTGGGGTGGGGGAAAGGGGGGTGGGTTTTGGTGGTGGTGGAAGGGGAGGGGTGTTAGTGGTGGGGGAAGGGGAGGGTGTGGGTGGGGGAAGGGGATGGGTGTTGGTGGTGGGGGAAGGGGATGGGTGTTGTGGTGGGGGAAGGGGATGGGTGTGGTGGTGGGGGAAGGGGATGGGTGTTGGTGGTGGGGGAAGGGGATGGGTGTTGGTGGTGGGGGGAAGGGGGGGGTATTGGTGGTGGGGGAAGGGATGGGTGTTGGTGGTGGGGAAGGGATGGATGTTGGTGGTGGGGGAAGGGGATGGGTGTTGGAGATGGGGGAAGGGGATGGATGTTGGTGGTGGGGGAAGGGGATGGGTGTTGGTGGTGGGGAAGGGGATGGGTGTTGGAGATGGGGGAAGGGGATGGATTTTGGTGGTGGGGGAAGGGGAGGGTGTTGGAGATGGGGGAAGGGGATGGGTTTTGGTGGTGGGGGAAGGGGATGGGGTTGGAGAGGGGGGAAGGGGAGGATTTTGGGTGGTGGGGAAGGGGATGGGTGTTGGAGATGGGGGAAGGGGATGGATGTTGGTGGGGGGGGAAGGGGATGGGTGTTGGGGTGGGGGAAGGGGGGGGGGATTGGTGGTGGGGGAAGGGGATGGGTGTGGTGGTGGGGGAAGGGGATGGGTTTTGGTGGTGGGGGAAGGGGGGGTATTGGGTGGTGGGGAAGGGGGTGGGTTATTGGTGGTGGGGGAAGGGGATGGGTGTTGGTGGTGGGGGAAGGGGATGGATGTTGGTGGGGGGGGGAAGGGGATGGGTGTTGGAGAGGGGGGAAGGGGAGGATTTTGGTGGTGGGGGAAGGGGATGGGTGTTGGTGGTGGGGGAAGGGGATGGGTGTTGGTGGGGGGGAAGGGGATGGGTGTTGGTTGGTGGGGAAGGGGATGGGTGTTGGGGGAAGGGAGGATGTTGGTGGTGGGGGAAGGGGATGGGTTTTGGGTGGTGGGGGAAGGGGATGGGTGTTGGTGGGTGGGGGAAGGGGATGGATTTTGGGGGGGTGGGGAAGGGGATGGTTTGGTGGTGGGGGAAGGGGATGGGGGGTTGGTGGTGGGGGAATGGGATGGATGTTGGTGGTGGGGGAAGGGGATGGGTGTTGGTGGTGGGGGAAGGGGATGGGTGTTGGAGATGGGGGATGGAAGTGGAGATGTGGGTGGGTGTTGGGGGATGTAGGTGGGGGAAGGGGATGGGTGTTGGAAGTAGGGATGTGGGTGGGAACAGAGGTGGGTGTTGTGGGATGTGGGTGGGTGTCTCATCCCCAAGGATGAAGTAGAGTGAATAATAGCAGATTCTTGAAGGACTCCAGGATCTCTCTCTCGTTAAAACACCTCAAATGACGGCATCAATAATATTCGCGGGCCGGTTGGAAGGATGAAAAATTTGTTCCCGCGCTTTTTACAAAAGTCGTGTTTTTACGGAAATAAGGCGTGGAAATGAATTTTTTTTGTGGATTAGGTATTTTGAATGAACATTCAACATATTTATGCAAAGAAAAAATGGGTCTGGACGATTACCGTATTTGCCGGTGCATAAGACGCAGTTTTTTCCCTTAAAAAGGAATGCAAAGTTCACCCTGCGTCTAATGCGGCCATATTAGCGAATGAGAGGTCGGGCAGAGAATGCAGAACAGCCGGTGGTGTATTACTAAAGGGGTCTGGAGTGATCTGTGTGAGCATTTGTTCACTGAGCACAAATTTGTAACGTGTTATCAACAGTAATTCATAATACTAAGAAAAGGTTGGAGTTTAAGAGAAAATAAGAGCTGGGGCAACAAGATAGCGATTGTTGCTCCCAAAGGGATGGGCCGTGTCAGATGTAAACATCATCTACCCCCCGCTGCTGCTCTCCATTTTAAAACGTCTGATATCTCAGGTCTGCCGCTTCACCTGGGATATTTCACTGGGTGACGCCCCCCCGCACCACCCACCAGGGTCATTCCCGCTCAGAAATCCTCCCCGCCACCCATGGAAAAGACAAACATCCCGATATTTGATGTCGCCTTAACCCGCATTCGACTCGCGCCACACGTTTGACACAACAGTTGGAAGGAGATGATAGAAGGGAGGCAAAAAAATGATGATGGAATCTTCGCTGTAATGAGTATTGTTGATAAATGGGAATAGTGAAACAAAGAGCATGTTAAAGTTTTTTTGAAGGAGTGTGAGCGGTGAGAGGGAGGTGTAGTATCTTGGGGGGTTCTGTCTATACACACAAGGAGGAGAAAAGGCGTCGTGCTTTGTTGTTTATTTGACAGCGAGTCATGTACAACGTGGGGACAAGAGGTGCGCGCCGGTGTCTCTGTGTGTCCTGTGGCTGACTGAATTTCCGGCTGATGTTGCAGTTGTGTCGGTGAGGACAAAATCAGGTCAGCGTCAGGTCACCCCCGGGCCTCTAATCCCGGTCCCAGACAGGGGGGTGGCCTAAGCCGATGCAGGTTTTGTATGTGGTGGGGTGTGTTAAACGCCGCAACCCGTGGGAAGCAAGGGGGGATAGGAGACATCATAGGCCTTTGTACCACCTTGACCCTCAAATCCTCACCCCTGTACCTCTACGGGTAAGGAAACTGTATGAAAGAGTGCTAGTAAAAGGCTGCAACGGTACCTGTAGGACAAGTTTTCCACACGGTACACCAAGACCAAGACCCACACGGCGCCACACCGTCCGCCTCAAGGCCGAATAACACAATACCATCATGGTGACACGGCACCGTCTCATCAAAACCGTTATAATTTTTTACATTCAAAAAATAAGACGAATTCACATAACGGTGCGGCCCCCGTCACGGCTCCGATACATCACCGTTCTGTCAGAACGGTTTCGGGGGAAGAATATTTTAATGTAATGAGACTGGCCCTGCTGATAATTGTAGTTTTCTCAAGGCTTTATGTACCAAAACAGTGTCTTTTTGAGTTCAACTCCTCTTCTTTATCCAACAGAAGTGCTATTAATGCAAATTTCTTTAACCTAGCCCCTGAGGCACATGTCTGCTTAGAGGGGAGCAGGAACTGCCGAAAATGACGGAACCGTGACGAATAGGTGAATACAAGGCACGGCTGATAGAACACTGCTGTGATTTCAGAGTGTGAACCAGCCTTCACCTGTACCTTCCTGAAGAAGACTAATCAACCCTCGCGACTGTGATAGATTCATAGGTGTAAACCAGGGCAAATATTCGATCCCGACAAACGGTGCCCTTCAAAAATTACAACAATAACAAGGTAGAGATGGTTACCTTACAGTGTTACTTTAAAAATCTTCGTGAATTTTTGGGTTATTTGGGCAACCCCGATTTTGAGGCCGAAACTTAAGTCCTCCTGAATAGTTTTGATGAGTTTGAATTAATCGGCTCTCGTTTTTGTCGGAAAAACAATGTTTGTTAATATGTATGTGTGTGTGTGGGGGGGGGCAACCTGCCCCTCAGGTCCGCCCCGCAAACATTGCTATGCTTCACACTGCCATATATGGGTAATTTTTCGTTTTTTCTCTATATCATCTGTTACTAAACCAAACCCCACATTTTAACCTAACTAATTCTAACCTAATCTGATTTAAACCTAACTTATCTTTCTGGCTGAAATAACCCGTAGATTTCGGGGACTATGTGTAATGCCATTATTTTTTCAATTGTGCCATGGGAAATGGGGCTCAAATACTCAGAATGAAGAAAGCTACACGTGATGTAGGCACAAGTCTACGACCCTTTTAAAGCGCACTACCAAAATAATACCAATATCATACTGCAAATTTTTCCCCAAAGTCTAAACACTAGCAGAAAAGCAACAAAGGCATACCTACAACATTAAATCTAAGCTATATGTCATAGGTAGATAATATTAGAATATCCCAATTTGTGGGGGCATCCTGCTTTATTATGATTTATGACCGATTTTGGTTACCCTGTCATTCCCTTTACATTTGACTAGTATGATTTTCCATTCCACATTCATGCACAGTGAATATTGTATTTAGGTACATGCTCATAATCATTTGCTTTCCCTACAAAATCCTTTTTTTAATAACTTTTGCTAAATTACAAAAAAATAAATACCTTCAAAAACCCCCATTATATTTTTTTCTTCTCAAAACCTCCTTGTAAAATAGGGGTTTGTCTTATGCGGAGGTGCGTCTTATGTGCCGGCAAATACGGTACTTTAACACTTTTAGACACTTTCTCGGTAGCACTCATACGTCATGTGCCATGCAATACATACATATAACATACAAAACATGGTTTAATATTCATGTACAGGTAATAACAACATAGGATTGCAAGGTGTACTTACAATAGATGTAAACATTACATTATATATGTAAACAATACAACCGCTGAGCATGCTGCCACCTGGCGGGAGGCAAGGACACTGACCAGTGACCAGGAGACAGGAGACGCTCGGACCGCCGGGCAAATTTGTCAATTTACGGACTGGACCAGGCATTTGTCCGGGCCTCGGACATATCCCCGGACCTCGGATTTTGACCGGAAAATCCGATATCCGGGAAATGGAGGTCAGGGAAAACGAGGGTTAAGTGTGATTAATACATTTCTTATGCTTTTCTCCATTCCCCCACAAATAGATACAGGGAGGTCCCGTTATACGAGCATTCGATATACGAGAATCCGATGATACGAAATGTGTAAATTAGGGTCTATTTTCAATATACGAGATCGAAAATCCGATGTTACGACATTCAAACTGGGGTGAGTAAAATGACCAAGTTAATTACTAAAGTAAATTACAAGTTATTTACTAAAATTATAAACATTTACTGACTATATGATTTTTCCTAAGGTTGTACGATAATCAATCTGAAAATAACGTGCGACTGGCCAACGACTGCCGAGACTGGTATTAGCAGAGGTAGGGAAATCTCCAGGCTCGCTTTTTATTGTTTGGTATGCTATGAAATATCATTTCTCTAGGGAATGTAGACATATGATTGCATTTGGATGGAATCATTCATATATATGAGTAAAGAGATGAAATACAAGCAAGGGACTCATCCACGTCTGGCAGCACGGCCTTTGGTAGCAGCAGCAGCAGCAGCAGAGCCGGCCCATGAAGCCCGTGAGGGTGGATATCAACACCAATTTGGGCCAAGGGAGATAGATGTCCCTTTTGGTAATATTGAGTAGGGGGGCGAGAACCCCTTGAGGAATCCTATGATCCCCGGTGATATCCTATGGTGCTATCACAGGCCTGGGAGCTGACTGTCTTCTTCAGGAAGCACAGGGTGAGGCGGATGACGGCAGGTTTTACTCAAAAGTTTTGAGTGGCGGGCCGCTGGGGCCCCCACGGTGGTTTTGGGCAGGATTAAAAGTCTTATTACCGTATTATACAAACTTAGTGATTATGGTGAGATTTATATACACGTGTCATATCTATATCAATGTAGCCACCGTGTGTCACCTTAAAAGGGTGATTTAAAGATGTTATGATGACTGGCGCGGACTGGCGGGGCAGTGATGGAGAAAAATTCTTGCCGGGGCCGCCCCATGACACGAATATTCACTATTTCAACCCACACACACACTTCTACCACCAAAACACTAGCAACACAGGGTCCCTTTCTTATATATCTTTCTATCTGATACATTAAAACTCCTTAAAACACAAGATTCCAAATAAAACGAGAATTAGTGTGAGATGACGAGGAAAAGAAGGCAGAGAGAGGCAGTCTGGCATGCCATTCTTGCCCGGAAATAGTCTCGCGACTTTTTGGGTTGGTCGAGAAGTTTTAAAAACAGTTATCATTGGCTGGTGACTGATGATGGGCTTGATGACATCATTTATGTTTTAGTTTAATTTAATGTGCAGTTATGTTATTTTTTGTGCTATTTTTTCTTTCAGAATGCTTTTTCTACAGAATAGGTAGTACAGTGTGGGTAATATAGACGCTGTTGTTTGTTGTGTTTGCTATAGTTTATTTTTGCTTGAAAAAACATTTTTTTTTTTCTTTTTTTTTTAATTGATGGTCCTGGAACCAAACCTATATTTTACCATTAGTTATGTGTTTCGTTATACAAGATTTCGCTTTACGAGTATGCCAGGTGGAACCTAACTGCTCGTATCTTCGGGACCTCCCTGTATATAGCTATTTTATTGACCATAACATACTAAGACAACAATCACAATAACATCAATTTATGGTCCAATTGAGTCTTGATAGAGTGTTGGCCTGCCATTCTGTGGTAGGCAGTTCAAATCGTCACTGCTCCTGGGGATTTTTCACTAACAAATTCGGGCTGTTACTGTCTCCTTAAGCAAGTGGATAGGGGTGTGTGGTGTGTGACGTCCCAGCATTACCTTAAGATCGGTATAATGAGCTCCAAGCTGGCACTGGGAGGGTGAAACTGGCGAGCACGAGCCTAACCTGCGTGGATAAGACCATGGGTGAATAACATACACACACACTATCACAACCACCTTAGACACACACTTACTCTTGGCAGGCAATCCTCACACCTCTTGCCCTTTCAACAGGTTCCGTCGCAGTGGTTTAGTCAAGAAAACACTGGAGAGATACCTGAACTCCGCCGACCACCACCTACGGCTCCAGCACGTGCCCACGGATGACAAGGAAAAGAAGCTAGATGATGACTATCGGCTTCAGGTTAGCAGACTCTTGGTCTGGATTGGATGGATTGGATGTTATCTTGTCTGGGTGACGATAGTATTGGAGTGGAGGGTGGGGTGGATGCTGACACTAAGGAGATTGAGGTGGTTTGGACATGTGAAGAGGAGAGAAGGTGGTGAGGCACTGGGGAGAGCTGCTGGAGTGGAAGTACCAGGTTGCCGTCCACCGGGCAGGCCAAGGAAGATATAGAGGTTGGGTGTTGGATAGATTGAGGCAATGGATAGAGATAGTTGGAAGCGCATCATCGACTGTGTAACCTCGTAAAACATTATGGGAAAATATGACGTTAAACTGAAAGATGATTCAGGATGAGGATGCTGGGGTGGACATGGGTGGCGGGATGCACTCAGATCTGGTTTGTATCAGCACTTCATCCATGTGTTTTAAGGTGCCTGGCCTGGTGATGTAGTGGTTAGTATGCTAGGGTCACAGATAAAGAAAGTATATATGAGGTAATGATGAGTGACGTGTCTTGACTCGCACGCACACACACAGGTGATCTTACAGGACGCCAAGGCAATCTGGAAGGAGATGAAGAAGTGTTCCCCAACTCAAGCACTTCCCATGACACAGGTGAGAGGATGAAACAAAATGAATGAAAATAAACATACTTTTTCCTTCATCCCCTCACCTTCACTATACCCCCTACACCTTCACTATACCCCCTACACCTTCACTATACCCCCTACACTAATTTAAGGGAAAACTGAATAAACATAGATTCTTAGACATGACCACACAAGTATAGCTCAGGCCCTGTACATATATAACTTGCTTAAGAACACATGCCTTATTCTTCCTTCTATTAAGAACATAAGAACATAAGAAAATAAGAAAATAAGGAAGCTACAAGAGGTCGTAAAACCTACACATGATAGTTCCTGTTACTTAACACTACCTACATCCACCTTTCATCCCCATCTATGAAATTGTCTAGCTTCCTTTGGAAACTCCCTATTGACTCTGCACTAACCACCTGATGACTGAGTCTATTCCAATCATTAACCACCCTTTTTGCCAACCAGTTTTTACCCTATTTCTTTTTATAAATCTACGTTTTACCAGTTTGAATACGTTATGATTTGTTCTACCCTGATTACTAGCATAAGACTTTTCCTACATCTTTTTTATTGTATTCCTTTAACCACTTAAAAACTTCTATCAGATCGCCGCGTACTCTGCACCTCCGAGTGAGTGTAAATTTAATAGCTTCAATCTCCTCTCATTTTAAGTTACGCATCCCTGTATCATTTTGGTCATCCTTCTCTGCACTGATTCTAACAAGAATATATCCATCCTGTAATACGGAGACCAAAACTGTACTGCATAGTCAAGGTGAAGTCTGACCCTGAAGGTACAGTACCCTCCCGAGTTTCGCGCTTGCTTTCTTCCGAAGGCATAGCGCTAAACTCGAGGATTGTGAAACTCTGGTATTGAAAACACTGAAAAATGCTTATTTATTCCGGTGCGAGGTGTAGTACCGTATTCTACGGCTTATAAGACTAACTTTTTCCCAAAAAAGAATACCCTAAAAAATACTAATGGTCTTCCAAGACGATTGTTGTAGTACTTCCTTAGTACACAAACCTCGTGTTTCCCGGACTAATAGGGGGGAGCACTGGTCCGGGAACCACAAACGTCAGGGAATCGCAAAAATCTGAGGCCATTACCCACCCCCGGACGTTTATCCTACTCTAGTATTTACTGTCTGGCAACCGCCAATTTCAACTACCCCGCCGCGGACTTTTACGTCACTTTGTATTTGTTTTTAGGGCTGCAAGGATCCCTTGTGGAACACTTTGAGCCCTGGTGATGTCCTATGATGCTATCACAGGCGCTGTAGTTGACCTGTCTTCCTCAGGAAGTCACAGGTGAGGCGGATGACAGCGTGTTGCCGGGAGGGGTGGACGCCAGCCGCCACCAGTAAGTAGGGTGGGCAAGTCACAGGTGGCGACGTTCAGGGTGAGGAGTTGAGATCGTAGCACTACACGGTGGGAGTGGAAGCGCGGACACTGCAGCAGAAAGTGTTCAATAGTCTCAGAGACGTTCCTGCACCAGGGGCAGTGGGGGTCAGGGGACTGACGGAGGCGGTGCAGGTGAACAGTGAGTGTCTTGTGCCCAAATGTAAACAATACGACTGCTGACCATGCTGCCACCTGGGTGGACGCCCACCGCCTCCAGCAGGGTGGGCAGGTCAAAGGTGGCGACGTTCAGGGTGAGGAGTTGAGAGCGTAGCACTACATGGTGGGAGTGAAAGCGCGGTCACTGCAGCAAAAAGTGTTCAATAGTCTCAGAGACATTCCTGCACCAGGGGCAGTGGGGGTCAGGGGACTGACGGAGGCGGTGCAGGTGAACAGTGAGTGTCTTATGCCCAAATGTAAACAATACGACCGCTGACCATGCTGCCATCTTGCGGGAGGCGCGGACACTGACCAGGGGTGATAGGAGATGCTCGGACCGCCGGACAACTTTATCGATTTACGGACTGGACCAGGCATTTGTCCGGGACTCTGACATATCCCCGGACCTCGGATTTTGTCCGGCAAATCCGATATCCGGGAAATGGAGGTCCGGGAAAACGAGGGTTGTGTGTACTCAGTACCTCAGTACTTACCTGTTACAAGTACAGGGAGGTCCCGAAGATACGAGCAGTTAGGTTCCACCTGGCATACTCGTATAACGAAACACATAACTAATGGTAAAATTTAGGTTTGGTTCCAGGACCCCATCAATTAAAAAAAAAAAAAAGACATGTTTTTTAAGCTAAAATAAACTATAGCAAACACAAAAAACACACAGCGTCTATATTACCCACACTGTAGGCTACCTATTCTGTAGAAAAAGCATTCTGAAAGAGAAAATAGCACAAAAATAACATAACTGCACATTAATTAAACATAAAACATAAATGATGTCATCAAGCCCATCATCAGTCACCAGCCAATGATAAACTGTTTTTAAAACTTCTCGACCAATCACAAGTCAGCGAGACATATTTCCGGGCAAGAATGGCATGCCAGACTGCCTCTCTCTGCCTTCTGTCCCGTCATCTCACACTAATTCTCGTTTTATTTGGAATGCTTGCGTTTTAAGGAGTTTTAATGTATCAGATAGTAAATATATAAGTAAGGAGCCTGTGTTGCTAGTGTTTTGGTGGTAGAAGGTGTGTGTGTGGGTTGAAATAGTGAATATTTGTGATATGGGGAGGCCCCGCGGCAAGAATTTCTCCGTCACTCACTGCCCCGCCAGCAGTCACCTCATCATAACATCTTTAAATCACCCTTATTTAAGGTGACACACGGTGCTACATTGATATAGATAATGACACGTGTATATAACATCTCACCATAATCACTAAGTTGTATAATAACGAGTAATAAGACGTTTAATCCTGCCCAAACCTACCGTGGCGGAGGAGCTGGCGGCTCCGCCACTCAAAACTTTTGAGTAAAAACCCGCCGTCATCCGCCTCACCTGTGCCTTCCTGAAGAAGACAGTCAGCTCCTACGCCTGTGATAGCACCATTGGATATCACCAGTGATCATATGATTCCTCAAAGGGTTCTCGCTTCCCTACTAAATATTATCAAAGACATCTATCTCCCTTGGTCTAGTGGTGTTGATATCCACCTCACGGGCTTCATGTTCTGGCTCATGCTGCTGCTGCTGCTGCCAAAGGCCGCGCTGCCAGACGTGGATGAGTCCCTTGCTTGTATTTCATCTCTTTACTCATATATATGAATGATATCCATCCAAATGCAATCATTGTCTACATTCACCTAGAGAAATGATATTTCATAGCAACCAAATAATAATAAGCGAGCCTGGAGACTTCCTACCTCTGCTAATACCAGTCTCGAGCAGTCGTTGGCCAGTCTGCACGTTATTTTCAGATTGATTATCGTACAACCTTAGGTAAAATCATATACAGTAAGTAAATGTTTATAATTTTAGTAAATAACTTGTAATTTACTTTAGTAAATAACTTGGTAATTTTACTCACCCCAGTTTGAATGTCGTAACATTGGATTTTCGATCTCGTATATTGAAAATAGACCCTAATTTACACATCTCGTATCATCGGATTCTCGTATATCGAATGCTCGTATAACGGGACCTCCCTGTATTTCAAATACCATAAGACATTCAAATCAGCTAATCTGGCCTCACGCTGTAATGTTTACGTTCTGGAGGCTCGGCAAATTGGCGGCGCCAACAGCGCCATCTATCGTCTGCTACCGTAGTGTTGATGTATCATTTACCACCAGGCTGTCACACACCCAAACGCCTCATCTCCCGGGTCTGCCGCTCCACCTGGAACAACATGCTCGGTGATGCCCTCCGCATCACCTCCATGGGTCAATACTGCAGTGACTTCCCCACAGCCGTGGATAAGGAAAAAGTCCTGCGTCCTCGATATCACCCCTTACCCGCCTCTGCCTGGGCCACACGACACTCACGTCTCACCTGCACCGCCTCCGTCTGTCCCCTGACCCTCACTGCCCCTGGTGCAGGAATGTTGCGGAGACTATTGAACACTTTCTGCTGCAGTGTCCGCGCCTCCACTCCCACCGTGTAGTGCTACACTCTCAACTCCTCACCCTGAACGTCACCACCTTTGATCTGCCCACCCTGCTGGCGGCGGCTTGCGTCCCCCAGTCCCGGCAACACGCTGTCATCATCCTCACCTGTGCCTTTCTGAGGAAGACAGGTCAACTACCTTGCCTGTGATAACATCATAGGACATCACCAGGGCTCATAGTGTTCTCCAAGAGATCCTCACAGCCCTAAAACAACAACAGCAACTACATTCAACAACGTGGCGTTCTCGGTGACCCGAGTTTGATTCTTGATAATGGCTGTAAAATCCACTTTAAATCTTTCTCTGCCCATTAATTCTTATAAAAGTCCTGCTTGCGCCACCACAGGGGAGGGCCACCATCACAGCCCTAATTTTTTTTTTTTAAAACGTGTACAAAGCAGTGCGAAACTCTGGGAGATAATGCGCGAAAGTCGGGATGGTAAGAATTTAGGACTCAGCGCAAAACTCGAGGATCACGAAACTCGGGTAGCATGAAACTCGGGAGGGTACTGTAGAGCAAAATAAAGCTTTAGAATAACCTCAGCACTTCTACTTTTAACACTCCTGGTAATGAATCCTAAAACCCTATTACAGTAAACTTTTTCTAATTCTAACCTGTATAATTCAAACTTTGGGTAATTTGACCTGTTTCAGGCCCAGTTCAAATTTTTCAAAAACTTTCCATAATCCGAACTGAAGTTCGAATTGTCCGCACATTGTTCGAATTTTCAGAGTTTTCTGCAGCATCTTCCACCTCCTCTGTGCCATCCACTTCGTCAGCCAGCCTCCACATCGACTCCAACACATTAAGCACCTCAAGCACTGAAAACCTTACCTTACATATCCCCAGAGTGACACCTGCCAGGGATGCGTTCAGTACCGGTCACCCCCCACTCACACTCCCTACTGAACGGTATTGAACGCTTCACAATAAACATTGCTACCGAGATAGCAGCTGCCAAAATTCATTTATGTGGCTATTCTTATTGTTGCAGAATAACTTGCTGATGACCCTGTATTTGATGCAGCAGAAGTTATAGCAGCAGGAAATGAAATATTAAGGAGGCAAGAAGAGAGAGTCCTTCTTTGCCCTTTGTTTACATACCCTTATTGTGGCGCAAGCTGGCAACTCAGTAGTGATCCACCTCCCAGGGCTGTAGTGCGGGGGCTTGCACTAGGCATACTGTATGCTGACATCACCATGCGCCTCCGTGTGCACCCGTTCGCGTTGCATTACCGTAAATGGCGGCGTATAAGTTGACCCCAAGATTATTAGCTCAAGAATCCGGGTTAGGCCTATACTTGCCATATAAGTCGGCCCCAAAAATACGGTAGGCTACTGGTAGGCACCTCCTACCTATTGAACCCTCATGGGGAGAGACAAGGAGAGAGGTATGTCAGGAGTCTCGCTGAAGATGTCGAGGGTCATTTGAACGCTAATGACCTCCGACCCGCCTACCGAGCCCTGAAGAAGCTCCGTTCCAAGTCTCCTTCTCGGGCGAGTGCTATTCGAACAGCAGATGGGCGCCTCGTGTCGGACATGGATGGGCAGATGGCTCGTTGGGCTGAGTACTTTGGGCAGTTGTTCACGGTGGACCCTCCAACTGAGCAGCTTCACACCACTGGGTTACAGGCAGTGGATGCCGATCCTCCCATTGACGAAACCGCACCCTCTCGTGAGGAAGTCAGAGAGGCTGTAGCAAAGTTGAGGGGTGGAAAGGCAGCTGGTGTTTGTAATATCAGTGCGGAGCTCCTCAAAGCTGGGGGTGAGGCCATGATCCGCGGGTTGCATGCTGTCCTGACTGCCGTGTGGCAATCAGGTACCATTCCTCCTGACTGGAAAAGGGGGCTGGTCGTCCCTATCTGGAAAGGGAAAGGGGACCGTCAGGACTGCAACAATTACCGCGGTATTACACTGCTCAGCGTACCAGGCAAGATATGCCGTACTCAGGCCCATCTATTGCTGACACGGATTCGCAGTCATCTGGTGAAGCATCAGAGTCCTCAGCAGTCTGGGTTCACACCTGGTAAGTCAACAACGGACCGTATCCTAGCGCTTCGTGTCCTGGTGGAACGTTGACGTGAGTTTCGACAGGGGATGCTTGCAGCCTATGTTG
>JACEEZ010002162.1:187772-202779 GCA_016584305.1 Chionoecetes opilio
GGGACAATCATGCCTTAAAGCTAGTATGGCATGTGGAAATCAGCGATTCCCGTGAGACTGAATCAGGCCTATACTGCATAGTCCGTCAGTGCCAACTTAAGTATATGGGCATGTGGCACGTACCCTGAAAACCGATCCTTCCATCGGGTTGTATCTGTAAGAGACAATCCGGCGTGGGGAGGCCCAAAGGGGGCGCCCACAAGGCTCGTGGCTGGGGCAAGTTGATGTTTCTTGTCGAGAGCTGCTTGGTATGGGAAAGGAGCCTGCATGGGAACTCGCGCGTGGTGACCTCCGGGAGTGGCGTCGCAGGGTGGGCGAGGCGACGCGCCCCTCGGCGTATGCCCCCAATGATTGATTGACTGGTAGGCCAAAGTTTGAATGTGGATAGGCTATGGTACGGTATACGGTAACCTGTCGCGAAAACACATGACAACACACCACTTATATGAAGAGTCTTTACTATAGGTTCGCCTATTATTTTTATTTGAAAAGCACCACAGTCCCCTGATAGTACCGCTATTTACTGTATATTATAGTTAAACATGGTAGTATGACTTGGACTGCACCTACTGGTGTCCGCCGCCATTTGCATTGCCAGTGTTTACACTCGTTGTACAGTACCCACCCGAGATTCACGCTATGCGAGTTTCGCGATCCTTAAGTTTCGCGCTGAGTCCTAAATTCTTACCATCCCGACTTTCGCGTATTATATCCCCGATTTTCGCGCTGCTTTGTACACATTTTTTTTCTTATTTCTTTTTGGTGTGTGTGTGTGTGTGTGTGTGTGTATTTACATAGTTGTATTTACCTAGTTGTAACATACAGGAAAAGAGCTATGCTCGTATTGTCCCGTCTCCAAATCTACTATTATCCAGCTTGCCTTTGAAGTCCTGAATACTTCTTGCATTAATTACTTTTGCATCAAGGTTATTCCACTGTAATATTCCAGGCGTGTGTGTATGTGTGCCTACAGCGCCGTTAGGCCATGAGCTCCAGGGGTGGGATGGTAGGTCTTGGAGGTTCACTTGAGGGCTGTGATGGGTAGCCCTCGCCCGTGGTGACGCAGACATAATTTCTATAGTGACGCCTGTGAGACTCATGCCATTCCTTGTGTCCTATGATGCCCTCGCAATCGAAGGTAGAGTTAATGGGCAGCGTGTGGGTGTTCTTTGGCCACTCGACGGTGCAGAGAAAGATTTGAAGTGGATTTTACAGCCCTCATCAAGGATAATTTAATAAGATGGTAACACCTCGAAATAAGTAGCACCTTTAAATCTTACACCCCCACCGTTCCTTACTTATTTACCACAAAATACTCCTTTATAAGTGATTAATCATGACGTGTGTGGTACTGTGGTTTCTGGAGGTACTGGAGGAGACAGGAGAGAAGAGAGGAAGGCATTGTGACAGTGTTATTGCCGTATAACACTGTCACACAACCATCAGCTGAGGCCCTCACTCACTCAGACCAAAACAAATGAAAATGTTTTAGTATCCCAGGTGAAATAGACAAGGGAAGAGTTAACAAATCTGTTAACAAAGGAGACGAAGTTTGAAGAGAACCTATGAAGCGATACTAAGCATCAAAGGTCACAAGAAGAAGACTAATCGAGAGAGACAGATGGAAGTTTTTAACCAGATAATCCCTTCACCTGCCTTGTCATACATAAAAGCACACTAACATAGCCATAAAACGTGTACAGAGCTAGATCACTCAATGCCTTGCTCTTACTAACTAATCACTACATTAATGCTTTCCTCCCTTCTCTACGGTACCTCCAATGCCTTCCTCTCTTCTCTCCTGTCTCTTCCAGTACCTCCAGCAACCACAGTACCACACACGTCCTGGTTAATCACTTACAAAGGAGTATTTTGTGGTAAATAAGTAAGGATGGGCGGGGGGGGTGAGGTCAAGTGCTACTTATTTCGAGGTGTTACTTATTTTATACAACACCGGTTCAAAGGCCTGGCCTACGAAGAATAGGCCACCTGTAATATGAAGATCAAGATCAAGTATCGTTCGTAGGACAGAATACGTGTGGGAGAACGCCGGACTAAAGGCTTCACCGACAGCATCCGCTGGGTGACTCCCAACTCAAGCTCAAGCTCAATCTCCTCTCCTCCTCCTCCTCTCCTCTACGTAGTGTTGGCCGAAGCCACCACCCCGGGAGGCCATTCGCGGCAATCTGCCGCCAAAAGGCGGAATGTAAACAACAGCGTGAGGACAGATTACGTAGTTGATTTGAATGTCTTGTGGTATTTGAATAACTTGTAACAGTTAAGTACTGAGGAACAGAGTTCTGAGGAAGTACTACAACATTCGTCTTGGAAAACCATTAGTATTTTTCAGGGTATTTTTGGGGGAAATAGTGCTTCTTATGAGCCGTACACCTCGCACTGGAATAAATAAGCATTTTTTCAGTGTTTTCAATACCCCGAGTTTTGCGATCCTCTAGTTTAGCGCTATGCCTTCGGAAGAAAGCAAGCGCAAAACTTGGGAGGGTACTGTATAGGCCTAACCCATAATCTTGAGCTAATAATCTTGGGGTCGACTTATACGCCGCCATTTACGGTATTTATTTCCTCCGTCATGTCATTGACGTAAATCGTGAACATATTGGTGCCAACACTGATCCTTGTGGTAGCCCATTAAATACGTTTCTTCATTCAGACTTTTCATCCTTCACTACTGTTCTTATTTCTCTTCCTCTCAGATCACTTTCCATCCAGGTTATGATCATCCCTGTGATTCCTCCTATATTTTCCAATTTCCAAAGTAGTCTCTCATGTGGAACTTTATCAAATGCCTTTTTAAGATCTAGATCTACACAGTCTGCCCATCCATCTCTTTCCTGTGTTGTATCAATTACTCTTGAGTAAAAGCTTATTAAGTTGGTCACACATGATCTCTTTTTCCTAAAACCATACTGCCGGTCTGTTATTATACCTTCACTTTCTAAGTATTCCGTCCATTGCTTCTTTATTATTTTCTCACATCTCTGCATACTGTGCTAGTCAATGCCACTGGTCTATAATTTAGTGGTTCTTCCTTCTTCCCATTTTTATATATTGGCACTCTATCTGCTCTCTTCCACTCTTGGCACTTTTCCTGTTGGTTAATGAGCACTTTATTATATCATATACTGGCTCAACCAACTGCTTTCTGCACTCTTTTAATACATAACCCAACACTCCGTCTGGTCCTATTGCTTTCCTCTCCTCCAATTCCTTCAATATTATTTGTCCTATGTAGTGTTTTAAACTCGCAGTCATCCATTTGGGATAGTTTTTCCTTGAGTTTATCGCCCTATAAGGAATATTCTTTTTCTGACCTACAATTAAATTATTCACAAAGAATGTATACACCTCATCAGCACTGACCTCACTGACTCCACCCTCTACCCTGATAGACCTCACCTCAGCCTCCATCCGACCCCAGTTGAACCCTTCCAGATGTCTTCTTAATCATGCATAATTAGCCCTTCTGAAGGCAAGGACCCTATGCACATGAACACTTCTAGAACCTTCCTCCCATTTTATGCAAAACCTAATTTCACAATGATCTCTATTACCTAACTGACCTCCAACTTCAACCCCTTAACTAAATTTTCCCTGTATGTTGGTAGTAAATCTAGTATATGGTCTCCCCTAGTAGGCTGCTTAATTGCTTGATGAGAAAGTTATCCTGAACTAGTTTTAACAATTCCTCTTCGTTGTAATCTCCTACAATTAAATCCCAGTCATTGTTCCTAAGATTATAGTCTCCTACCATGCATAATCGATTATATCTACAAGCCTTGCTTATATCTTGCCATATAGGAACGAAATCCTCCAGGGGTGGGGTGGTAGGCCCTGGGGCCTGGAGGCTCACTTGAGGGCTGTGATGGTTAGCCCTCGTCCATGGTAGCGCAGGCAGGATTTTTATAGTGACGCCTGTGATTACCGTATTTTACGGCTTATAAGACGCTGCATCTTGGAAGACGCACCCTGATTTTGAAAGAAATTTCTAAAAAAATAAAAAAACACCACAACTGTTGTCTGATATACAGTCATTTTCACACAAGAACACACTCACTATTCATTATCTTCATTCAGCACTGCTCTTCAGCCATTTTTATTTTCTAGCTTGTATGCGATAGTATAAGTAAATCGTCATGTTGGCTGGCTGAACATGTAGACGCAGGTCGGACGGCGGGAGTGAAAAACCCTACCGCGGCGGTGCGCAGCTGCGTGCCTGCTTGCGCTGCATTCAGTAAGGTTCCCCCGCACTATACATACCGTCTAACCCCTACTGAATGATTCACAATACATATTGCTACCAAGATGGCAGCTGTCAAAATTTATCGCTGTGGCTATTCTTATTCTCGCAGAATAACTAGCTGATGACCCTGTATTTGATGCAGCAGAAGTTATAGCAGCAGGAAATGAAATATTAAGGAGGCAAGAAGAGGAGAGAGATAGAGGAAACACTTTCTTTATCCTTTGTTTACTACCATATTGCCGCTGCAACGCACCCGAAAAAATCTGTAAAAAATAATAAAGGGGTATTGATTTAACTTTTTTAAAATATTTCCCCCCTTTCCGGGGAAATTCAATTAAAGGCCTCCCCCCGGGGCCGGGGTTTTTAAAATAAAAAAATTCTGAAAAAGGCCCTAAATGAAAATCTATTCCTCCCAAAAAACATTTTCGTTTTTTCCCTTAAAAATTTAAACTCAAACCAACAATCCTGTGGGAAAATAAATTTTTCCCCAAATACCTTATTTGGTTAAAAATTTCTACTTTTTAAATTCTTCTTTTTTTTTAAAATTTAATCAGTATTTGAATACTTCATTAGCTACCATTAAGAACCTTTGGCAAACATTTGCCTGTAACGGACCAAAGTTTAGGAAGGCGGAGGTCATTATACGGATTTACCCTGTTCCCATAAGCCCAAAATATTTACCCAAATTACCATTACGGCTATTTAAATCAGAAAAAACCAATAACCAAAAAAAGAAAAAAAACCCGCAGTTTTGAAGGGGTAAATATTAATACAAAAAAACTGTTGAATAAGTAACCACAAAATTCCGGAAACGCCCCAATTTTTTTTCATTCAACCCTTCAGCCTTAAAACGCGAGATGCTTAGTTAAAAAAACCCATGGGGGTTTTTTTGGGGGGGCAAGGGCCATGAAAAAACCCACCCGGCGGTGGCGCCCCTTTGGCCGTATAGTAAGTTTCACGGGGTACCAATAGTTCAACTTTATTTAAAAGATTTATCATAGAGAAAGTAAAAAAATACCGGGGTTTTCCCATTTTTCCAGAAAAGGATAAAAGGTAAATTTGATTAACCAAGTTCAAGGAAAGGGAAAAAAAGGGGAGAGAAGAGGGGAAAACTTTCCAACCGGGGGGAAAATCCTTGATTGGGAGCGGACATAAACCCCCCCTTAGAGGAGCAAGGAGAGCAACATCACGAAAAAGATTGAATCATAAACAAAGAGGATTGCCACTAAACCACCCCTGTTTGGAAGCTGTAGGTTGTCTCCAAAATGTAAACACCTCCTCAGGGGGGCCCCTGTGGCCCCTCTGGAAAGGGGGTTTTAAACCGGAGTATTTTCGCCCTAAACCCCTTTAAGGGTTAAACAATTTTTAAAAATGGTCTTTGCCAATTGTTGGCTAGGTTTCCCGCCCCCTGTCCTCCGGAGGCAATGGGGGTGATTAGGGGCAGCTTGTGGGTTTTCTTACCACTCCTGCCAGATTTTTAAAATCATTTTCCCCCTGGTGGAAGGTTTAAAATATTAAAAACCCACTTTTAAGTCCCCCTAAAAATACTAACTTCCTAAAAATAACTTTTTTCCCCTTTTCAACTTGTAAAATTCCGTCAAATCAACCAGCTATGCTGAACCAAAATTGAATAACTAATTTTTCCCCATAATCGATTTTGTTAAAAACCCCTTTCAGTAGTATATTACCTCAAATTTTTTCTCATCGAATTTTACTGAATACGCTGCCCCTTTTTAATTCGGCCTAACCACGTTTTTCTTCCGCTTAACCCTTATTCCCCTAACAACAAAAAAGTTTTTAAATTCCCCCCCATTTGGCCCACCCTGCCCCATCCCTCCCCACCAAAAACCCAAAAATTCTTTTGAGGGCAAAATACCGGGCTACATGTTTTACCAGGAAGGGGCCTAATGTAAACCGATTTTTCGAAATGAAGAACGTTTATTAAAAGGGTAGAAAATTTTAAACTGAATACCCCCAAATTCAACACACAGTGTTTTAAAGGGTAAAAAACCCCTTTCATCCCTCGGGGGGGTTAAAAGAGACCCCCTGCCCCTGTAATGTCTTTCCCCATGCCTAGGGTTTTTTTGGGGGGCCAAGCCAAAAAAAAGGTAACCAAACCCTTATCCAGCCCCAAAAAACAGAAGAAGGTTAAATTACGGGGGAGCCTTTTAAATTTGACGGGCTGTTCTCCAAAAAGGTTATGAAAATGGGAAAGGGGGTTTTTTTCCCAAATCCCAGTATAGGGCGAAAAGGCTCTGTTCCTGCAGGAAGTGGGGGGGTGAAGGGTGAGGAATTTGGGGCGAGCGGGGATTTGGGGGCCCCAGCAATAAGAGCAAGCATTTCGGAGAGGCAAAAACACCTGCGGGTATTGTTAAGAAGCCCCCCGTCCTCAGGGAAAGGATATCTGTAAACCCTTTCCAACGGGAAGCAGGGTTTTATCGAAAACCCCCGGAAAACTACATTTTTTTGCCCTTGGGAAATTGGGGAAAAAAAAAAGGGGTTTGAAACCCGGGTTTTCCCCAAACCATAGCCTAAACCGAATTAAACCGGTTATTGATGAAAAAATGCTTTAAAACCGGTAAATGTAACAATCTTGCTCCTTTCCCCCAAAAACTTAAGTTAAGTTTCAGCATGTGTTTACCCCTCAGAAAAATTTTTTAAAAGGGTATTATTTTCAATATTTCTCCTAAGCCCTTACCTTTTTCAAACCCCTAAGGTTTATTTACTTTCCCTGGGGGGATTGCCGTCCTTTGGGGGGGCATTTCGCGCCTATTGCCCCCGTGGCAAATGGGGGGGCCAAAAACCCGGGCCCTTAAAACCCAGCGAATACCGGGTTTTGAAGGGGTTTTGGGGCCTGGGTTTGTTACCCCCTAGTTCTTCCAAAATGCGCGTCTTTAAGGAACTCGCTTTTGGGTTTTCAAGGGGCATTTGGCGGCGGGGTGGCACACGGCAAGGTAGGACGTGCCCGAACTGTCCCGTACATCTCTTGGGGGAGGCGGTAGCAGAGTGGTTGCATCTCTGAGTGGAGTTCTAGGTGACCCGAGTTTGCCTTGTGACCTGTACTTTAAAAATCACCCGTTAAAACACCCCGGGCCCCCAAACCCAATTCTTGCATTAGGGGGCCAGGGGTGGGAGGAGCAAACAGGGGGCCAAAACCTCAACCTGCGCCAACCACAAGGCCCAAACCACCACCCCAACCTCCACCCTTTCGACACCCCGGGCCTTTAAGGGCCCTTTAAAAGGGGTATCACATTCCATTTTCCCCCATTGAAAGTTGGAGGTAGGTGGGCGACCACTACCAGACCCAAGTCGGAGGAAAACATGCCCCCGGGAAATTTTCGACCACTTGTGGAGGTAGTCAAACCTCGATATAACGGACCTCGATGTAACGGACATCGGATATAACGGACTCCATTTGCGTGACTTTTTTTTTTTTTTTTTTCCATATTAGACCGCTTATCGCCGCTCGAATTGTCAACTCAACATAATTGTATTATTTTCTCATTTTATTTTAGAATGCTTGGGTTTTAAAGGGGTTTTGATGTATCAAAATATTAAGATATAATATTATAAGGAAGGAGCCTGTGTTGCTAGTGATTTAGTGGTAGAAGGTGTGTATTGTTTAAATAGTGACTATTAGTGTTTATGGGGTGGCCGCTGCTACGTCTCCCTGTCACCTCAACACCCTAAATCACCCTTATCTAAGGGACACGCCGTGCTACACTGACCTAAATAGTGACACTGTTATAGAACTGCACTTCACAAACCATATAATATACATAATAATGAGCATTAGTCATGATAATAAGCAATACCTTTGGAAGCCACGGCTGAATTGGCTCGTAATTTGTTTACCTTTCACTAGAGCTTGAGCTTGACTAGTTACACGTTCTGGTTTGTTTGTGATTATTTCTCATTTATTTCACGTGTAGGAGGGACCAAATTCCCGCATGTAGTGCCAGTCACTGTTTACCTCCAACATAGCTACACAGTTGGTTTGTTTGTAATTATTTCTCATTTATTTCACAATTTTTTTTCCCGGTTTTTTTCATAATTTTTCCCCCTTGGGAAAATACCCTCGCTATAACGGACAATCGGCTATAACGGACTCCTCCATCCCCCTTAGTCCGTTATATCAAGGTTTGACTGTATTTCAAACATGGCGTCAGATGTTTACCTCTTCGTCACTTTATTTATTCATTATGCAATATACTTGACTTTGGAATGGGAATTACATACAAAAACGTATTTATTAAAAAAGCTTCAGGCTTAGAAGTGCAGTGCAGTTAATTATGGGAAAAAAATATTAATAATTTATGACCTAGAGCCAAAAACTCAGTTCTAGTTTGTTTTAGGTAGTCAGCTTGGGTGTGCGAGGCGACGCGCCCCCAGTGCGTATGCCCCCAATGATTGATTGATTGATTGATTGCTTGTCTCTGTGACTATATACCCGCCTTTTATAACTGACTATATACCCATGCTGCTTGTCTTCGAGCATCCACCGCCTATAACCATCTCCGTCTTAAGAACATAAGAAAATAAGGAATCTACAAGATGCCGTAAGACCTACACGGCTTCTTGTAGCTTGCTTTTTTAAAATTCTTATGACGGAGATGGTTATAGACGGTGGATATGCCTGGACAAGCAGCACGGGTATATAGCAGGCATAACACGCGGGTATATACACACAACCCTAGTTTTCCCGGACCTCCATTTCCCGGATACCGGATTTGCCGGACAAAATCCGAAGGTCCGGGGTTATGTCAGCCTCCCGGACAAATGCCGGGTCCAGTCCTTAAATTGACAAAGTTGTCCGGCGGTCCGAGCATCTCCTGTCACCCTTGGTCAGTGACCGCGCCTCCCGCCAGGTGGCAGCATGGTCAGCGATCGTATTGTTTACATTTGGGCACAAGAAACACTCACGGTTCACCTGCACCGCCTCCGTTAGTACCCCCGACCCCCACTGCCCCTGGTGCAGGAACGTCTCTGAGACTATTGAACACTTTCTGCTGCCTCCCGCAGGTGGCAGCATGGTCAACGATCTATTGTTTACATTTGGGCACAAAAAACACTCACGGTTCACCTGCACCGCCTTCGTTAGTCCCCCGACCCCCATTCCCCCGGTGCAGGAATCTCTGAGACTATGAACACTTTTTGCTGCTGCGCCGGTTACAGTGTAAGCACGAATCCTATTGGGGAAAAATTTCACCCAAAAACCCCCCCGTCAAAACCCCTTCTAAACCCCCACCCCTCATGCCCCTGGGCCAAGAAAATTTGGACTATTGGCCCCCTCGCTTTAGGGTGGGGCAAGGGGGTTCCCCTCCCCCCGTGTTTTGCCACGTCCCCCTCCCAAGTGAAGTTTGGAACAAACAACTCGCTAACCCAAATTACTGAAAAAAATATCTGGAAAGGGCCAAATAATTTTGGCAGTAGGACCAAAACCCCAAGTTAAAAAGGCGGTTTTAACCCGCATGATTGGAGGGGAAGTCCTGGAAGGGTGAGGGTGATTTGTGAGGGTGATGAGTAGTGGGTTGTTAAGGTGGAAAATGTTTTAGGGGAAAATGAAGGGGGCCATCATTGATAAAAGATATATCGTTGGGGTCTCAGTATTTCAAAATATTTTTGTCAATTAGGGAACAAGTTAAGTAAAAAGAAACCTTTTTAAACCCCCCGGTAGTTGGGGAAAAAAGGGTCATGAGAAGGCGTGGAGGTGAAAAAATAAAATTTGAGTGGGAGGCCGAGGTTGGGTTTTGGAGTTGGGAATTTAGAGGGGAGGGAGAGCAGGGGGGACAAACAGGTCCAATGTAGTGAGAGACATGGAAGTCGTCCCAAGGAGGGCCCAAGTAATGGGGGTTAAATTGGTTCAGTGGGGGATTGTCCAAGAAGTAATCCCCCTTTAAATGCCTTTCCGGGGCCTACAAACCCTTCTTTAAGTTTAAAACCCTCCACAGGTAAAAGGGATCGGAAAAAGGAACCCAAACAGGCAGAAACTATTTTTTCGGGGCGCCAATTTCCCAAAACCCCGGAAAAACCTGAATGACACCAACACACATACACCCTCAAAACCCCCCGGATTCGCCCTGAGGGGGCTCGCCCAGGGGCGGAATTTCTCCAAAAAGACACTGGTTGGGGGGACACGGGCTTCCACATTGATACCTGCGGAGACCCAAGGAACCCGTACCCCAAGAAGATGGAAGACGGGGTTAACTGTTAAGGGGTCCGTGGCGCGGGCAAGAAGTCCAGGGGAAAAGAATGCCTCCCTTCCAAGGAGGAAGGGGAATTGGGAAGGGTTTCTGGTGGCTGGCGGGGAGGTGCAGGAAGGGGTCTGTGTGTGCAGTGTAAGGCACCGGTGAGGGCAAAGAACTTCTATTTAACTAAGGTGTGTTTGACATTCTCTCTCTCTCTCTCTTCTCTCTCTCTCTTTTCTCTCTCTCTCTCTCTCTCCTCTCTCTCTCTCTTCTCTCTCTCTCTCTCTCTTTTCCTCTCTTCTCTCTCATACACACAGCATTTTCCCTATGGAAGTAAAAATGCCATTAATGAACTAGAAGAGAGGTGATAGCAGCAAGAAAAATGCATGAACTTAAAGAAACCTGGATGAATATAGATAGGGAAACAGAACCAACACAAATACATTCGGGGCCCTGAAATGCTATAACTAGATAAACGCACATAGACAAAATAGGATACATTGTAACTGTTATTCTTGGTTCCTCTTCCGGGTGTTGATATGAACGTGATGTACGGTGGATGTATGTGCAAGAACTGAGAACCTTGAAGGGGGATACCTGTGCCAGGGCCTGTTTCCACCCAGCCTTACCGGGACGTGCCTGCAGGAGGAAGGAAAGGAGGTGGATGGATGGAATAGGTGGAGGATCTGGTAGGGTTATACGTGTATGAATTCATTTAAGACATGCTCCCAAAGTCCGTTCCTTATATATCTTTAGTTCTTGCTAGATAGATAGATAGATAGTTAATAATTTTATTGACCTAAGGTAAATTTTACCATAATGAACACAATGTGTTTCTCTTTCGTCCAATTTAAAAATAACTTTCGTCAAAGGCTATACAACAAATATTTACATAAAAAATAGACCACACAAGTAATCTATATCTTGTATGAAAAGCAATAAAATAGCTTTAGTCTATCGGCTGAGGGGTTCCTGTAGAAATATTTTTTACCCTAAGTTTGTCCTGTAATTCATGAAGCAGACATCTGGGTTATCAAAAAACGAGGGGAGACTTTTGGGTTTATGCATTTGCCAGAAATTCAGGCCTGTTTATTGAGCAATTGGACCAAAATGTGGCCCAACATTTGGGCTGAGGATAATTCAACGCTTCATAATTCCATCCAGAAACACATAAAAATAATGAATGAGCACTCAAAAATGCTCGTCTTTGAAAGCTCTTCAGGTTGATATACAGTAGGACGTAAATATTGGCTGCGTCAGTCCCATGTCTAATGCGTCAGAACACATTCCCATAACAACCATGAAGGATGGCTGCTCACTTTGAATTTTATACTATGACGGGATCTCACCACGTCTAACGTCTATTAGGCCCTAATTAAAAAAATTTTTTATCACCTTTTGTAGTAGTGTGGATGGAAGGGGTTTTTACCAACTCATGAGGGTGTCTGCATTTTTACGTTATAAACAAGGCAAACCAGTTCCCAGAGCAAACTACAGAAAAACAAACATACAGGGAGGTCCCGAAGATACGAGCAGTTAGTTCCACCTGCTATACTCGTAAAATGAAATCTCGTATAAAAGAAAAAACAAAAACTAATGGTAAAATATAGGTTTTTGGGTTCCCGGACCCCATCAATTAAAAAAAAGAAAAAAAAGGGCATGTTTTTCAAGTTAAAATAAACTATAGCAAACCCAAAAAACACACAGCGTCTATATTACCCCACACT
The DNA here is from genome assembly GCA_016584305.1 of Chionoecetes opilio. Taxonomy (NCBI): domain Eukaryota; kingdom Metazoa; phylum Arthropoda; class Malacostraca; order Decapoda; family Majidae; genus Chionoecetes; species Chionoecetes opilio. Next base: position 199,949 of record JACEEZ010002162.1, read on the forward strand.
GTACTACCTATTCTGTAGAAAAAGCATTCTGAAAGAGAAAAAAGCACACAAAATAACATAACCTGCACATTAATTAAACATAAAACATGATAACACTCAAAGTGGTAATGTTTGTGTGGGGAGACAGGAAGCTGTCAAGTATCCAGCTTAGAGTCCCTGTTTTCTCTCTCCGAGGCTCGAGAGAAAACAGGTGGACTACGTTTTGCCAGGGATGACTTGGGTTGAGTTCCCCTTCCTCCCTCCCCTTGACCACTTGAAGCGTCCTTCACACATTCCATAATACGAACCACGATAGCGCCACAATTTGATTATTGACGCTTATGCGTGAAATTTAACCACGAAAAAAACATACCACGATAGCCTCACAACAATGTCACGCTGCCTGTACGTATGTGTCCAGGACGTCGTAAGATTGTCACGAGGATCATGACAGCTGTAAGACTATGTCACGAATGAAAATAATTCATTTTGCTCACGCTAAGCTACGTATAACCACAACATTGCCGATGCTGTTGCCATGAACTTGACCGCGAGAGTGTCAAGAGCTAGCCCCACACGTGGTGGAGGGTTGCCATGGTGGATGGAGAGGAAGGGGGACTATAGAGATGAAGGTGGAGAAACAGGGTTGTGTTGGTGATGGGAATGGGGAAACGGGGATGGGTTGTAATAAAAGAAGGGGGTGATGGTTAGGGTGCGCAATAGCGCATAGGGGTATTTTTTTCCAAAGTCAGTATTTTTCAATGTACTTTTGTGGTAATTCTGGCCTTGTACTTAGAAACTGTCGTGTGCAAAGTTTCAGGCTAATTGGTTGATATTAGAGTGGCGGATCGGATCTTTGACATTTCCTCTTTTCGCCCTCAGGTCATGACCACGGAAATCAAACTAAAAGTTTGGCTTCTTGGCCATAGTGGTTCCTACTATCATCAGAGCAAAACTTCCCAGCCGTGGAGACGTTTTACGACGATTTTTCTATCGCACAACAAGGAAGAGAAAAGACGGTGCAGCAGAGTGCAGAGCTGAGGCTGCAAGGAGGTCCTCGCTTCTGGACACGAGCTAGGATCCTCACCATCGCAGAACTAGCGGGGGGGGGGGGGGGGAGAAGGAAGATTACTGGACTTTTCGACGAGTGAGAAGATCCTGAGCACAAGTGCAGGAAATAACTCTTGAGTCACGCCTGCCGAAAACAGAAGACCTCCAAGAAAGTCGCCAGACCTTTTAGACATCGCCCACTCCGACGCCCGTCACTCTGATGACCATTCCTGAAGACAAGGAATTCCTTCTGCCCATCGGGATAAGGGGAGGCGGGTTCGATGGTTTGTCTGGACAAGAAGCTGAAAGAATCGGTTTGCCGACGGGAGAGAGCTTTCATCACGTCGGCAAACCGATTCTTTCAGCTTCTGTCCAGACCACCATCGAACCCCGCCTCCCCTTCACGGGTTGAGTCTCCCTCTGGGCAAAAGAAGTCCTTGTCTTCAGGAATGGTCAATCAGAGTGAGGGCGTCGGAGTGGGCGATGTCCTAAAAGTCTGGGAGACTTTTCTTGGAAGGTCTTCTGTTTTTCGGCAGTGCGTGACCTCCAGAGTTATTCCTGCTTTTGCTCAGGATCTTCCACTCGTCGAAAGTCCAGTAATCTTCCTCACTCAACGCTAGTTTCTGCGATGGTGGGGAACCTAGCTCGTGTCCAGAAGTCGAGGCCTCCTTTGCAGCCTCACTGCACTCTGCTGCAACAGTCTTCTTTCTCTTCCTTTGTGTGCGTAAAAAATCGTCGTAACACGTCTCCACGGCTGGGAAGTTTTTGCCTCCTGTGATAGTAGGAACACTATGGCCAGAAGCCAAACTTTATTGCTTTCTCGGTCAGAACCTGAGGGCGAAAGAGGCAATGTTCAAGATCGATTCCGCCACCTCTAAATATCACCAATTAGCCTGAAACTTTGCACACGACCTTTCTAAGTAAAGGCAGAATACGCCCAAAAGTACATGAAAAATATTGCCTTGAAAAATTTACCCCAATGCGCTATTGGCACCCTAACGCCTCACCCCCTTCTTTATTAAAACCCCCCTCCCCCGTTTTCCCCCATTCCCCATCACCAACACAACCCTGTTTTCTCCCACCTTCATCTCTGATAGTCCCCCTTACCTTCTCCATCACATGGCACCCCCACCCCCGTGTGGGGGCTAGCTCTTGCACTATCGTGGTACCGTTCATGGCACCATCATTGCACTGTTGTTGTTTATCGTAGCTCTAGCGTGAAGACAAAATGATATTTATTTTCCATTCGTGACATAGTCTTACCAGCTGTCCTTACTCCATCGTGACCATCTTACGACCGTCATGACACATTACGTACAGGCAGCGTGACATTGTGTTGTGAGGCTATCGGGTCTGTTTTTTTTCGTGGTTACATTTCACGATAGCGTCCATAATCAATTGGTTGGCGCTTATCGTGGTTGTGTATTATGGAATGTGTGAAGGAGCTCAAGTGGTCAAGAAGGAGGAAGAACTCTAACCCAGTCATCCTGCAACGTAGTCACCCCTGTTTTCGTCTCGAGCCTCGGAGAGAGAAAACAGGGAATCTCAGCTTGGCTACTTGCCAGCTTTCCTGTCTCCCCACACAACATTACCTACTTGTAGTGTTATGGCATGTTTTATGTTTATTAATGTTCAATTATGTTATTTTTTGTGTGCATTTTTCTCTTTCAGAATGGCTTTTTCTACAGAATAGGTAGTACAGTGTGTGTAATATAACGCTGTGTGTTTGTTTGTGTTTGCTATAGTTTTTATTTTTAACTTGAAAACATGTCTTTTTTTTTTCTTTTTTTTTGAAATTGATG
>JACEEZ010002164.1:0-16696 GCA_016584305.1 Chionoecetes opilio
CCAAAAAAAAAAGGAAATTCAAAAAAAAGGTTGGCACCGTGTAAGCTTCTAAATACTAACGCTCCACACATACTGGTTGCACATTAACACCTCGCTTTTTGGAGCACAAATTATTTTTACTGAGGGATTGCGGGGACTGAGACGCAAGGGTGGAGAAACGCCGCCACATGAAGGTACATAAAAAGCTACGTGTAAGTTTAATCATTGCAACACTCCCACACACTATTTGCACAGTTGCATTCAGAGTATGCTTTGATTGGAGCTGGGGTTTTTTCTTCGTTTTACGTAGAGGTCTACAGGGCTAGAAGAAAAACTTTGAACCAAGGGGGGGGCAGATGTTATACTCCCCATGCGAAAACCCCCAAAAAACAAAACTCTCCTCCTGAAATTGTGACGTTATTGAACGTGTTTTATATCATTTGTCATTTTGAGCGTTTTACGATGCATCGTTAGCAAAAAAAAACAATGTTGTAAAAGACAAAACCATACTGCGAAACACAAAGATTAATTTTTTAAAAATCACACCCAAGAATACAGTCCTGCAGCCAAAATGGTGTTTAGGGGAGACCGTGCTTGGGTCCCCCCCAATTTTTGTTGTGTTTATGATATTTTTGTGACCTATTTATTCAAATTTTGGTCATCCCACCGGGCAGGTTGGGGAATTTTAAAAATTTTTCAAAAAAATTTCTCCCGAAATTGAAAAAACAAAATAATCAAAATCATTATTTTTTTCCCTTTAAAAAAACTTTTTAGATTTTTTAAGGGTTTTTTGGCAAAAAAGGATTGGGTAAGCCCAAAGGCTACATGCATGAAAATACAAGAGGTTAAAAAAGCCGTCACAAAATGAAAAACACTAAAAAAACCATTATTTTTTTGTTTTTTTCACTTAAAAATGCTTTTGGGTTTAATTGAAATTATGCTACTAAGGAATATGATTGGATATGTCTCCACCAATTGGATGAGGATTTAATTTATACATGTGATTTCACGCACAGAAATAGCAGTCATCACTCGGGTCGACTAAATCCGCACCCGTCCCCATCTTCTTCAGTAGTGCTGACCTTTTTTGTCCATCTGTTCAGCCCTTTTCCCTTCCGTGACACCCACAGAAGATGGTGCGACTTTGAGCATTTTCCACACGCCCAGCTTTTTGCACATGGGGGTCAGTACAAAACCAAAACCCCTGACACTTTGAGAACATCCGGAGGTGAAGAGCACCCTTCAGCACATAATTGGAGCAGTGATTTTGTAGCTTCATCTTTTAACCACCAAAAACTGTTGGTATAGGTCAGGAGGGGTTTTTTCTAATGCTGCTTCCTTTCAGATGCAAAACTTTGGGAGGTGCCCCCTTCACATTTTGCTCAAAAAGCTTCGGAGGGTTGGGGGAGGGGTTCAGCTTTGGTATGCTAGTCACTTTTTCCCCTTTGAGTCTGCCTTCCACACCTCTATGTGGTTGAAAATATTTTCCCTACTCGCAATCCATAGCATCTTGCAACAAAGTGTTGGCCTCCTCACTAATTCACCATGCCCGTCAGGGGGTTTTCAATTTTCAGAAGTTTGCAGCCTAATGAAAGCACTTTAACTGCATTGCTTTTCCTTTCCCCACATGAAGGCAACCGTATCACATCCCGTAAAAGCGTGAGCTGCAAGGAGCGAATGCATATCGCAGTTGCTTTGGGGGTTGTTCCAAGTCAATTACAGTCCGCGTCTCGGGAGTACTTTCCATCAGAAGAGTGCAGGTCAATGTGCAATTTTTAGGAATCAACAAGAGAACACATCTGTGTCATCAAGAGCCCCCTTTATGCACTTTTAGCCTTGAGTGGGAGCATTACACTTTTCGAGGGAAAGATAAACTGCCTCCTCGTGGGCCGTCTCAAGGGGCTTTTTTTCCTATGGTAACCCCTTGAAGATTCCACGGTATTGAAGAGGGTCCTAATGAGTAGCTTATGTTTCTGTTTTCTTTTTGGGGTTTTTTCCCCCTCCGCAGTTGCTCACAGATTGATGATGATCGCTTTTGTTTCTGTTACCGTCAGGCAATCTTAAAGTGGCAGTGCAGGGGAAGGGGAAGTTTTGACGGTCCTAACTTGCTGCATGAAAGTGATGTCTAGTCGAGGGGTTTTTTTGCTTACTCGTAGTAGCAGTCAAATATGAGTTGACATTACTGTTCCTAGCTTTGGAATATGTACCCAATACATTTTTCCAAAACACCAAAGTACATAGGAATATGTACTCCAAAACATTATTCAATACCGCCTACCCAATACATTTGGGGCCCCCCGGGGTTGCGGATGGTTTGCGTCTCCGACTGGCGTTTTGGGACCCCAGTTGATCCCCCAAAAAACCCAAAACATTTTGCACCGTCGAAGGCCCAAGAACACCCCCATGCCCTCCCATAACTTACCTTCGATTTTCGAGTGCTCGGAGGAACAGGGGGGCGGCATGACCTTAATCACAGGGTCACTATAAGAATCCTGCCTGCCCACCACGGGCGAGGACCAACCTCAGAGCCCCAAGTGAATTCCCGAGCCTACCATCCGAGCCCGGGTCACCACTGCCTACAGGGGGCTATAGGCCCAAAGTATAAAAAAAAAAAAAAAATAATAATAATTTACAAAGTTTGTAGGTACCCTGTTTTGGCCACCGAATTATCCACAGTAGTGAACAGTTGTCTCAGGAGCTGGCAGGATTCGTGATGATTGCTCTAATCGCAGCTTCTGCTTCAGGCTGGATTTTGATTTTGTTATCCTCATGTCTCCATTATCTTCAAACATCCATGTTGGCACTGGTGCTAGCTCGTGAAAAAAAGAGTTTTTTTGAGATCAATGTCCATTGAGCTCATCAATCCATGACTCTCGAGTAGATGAGGTTAGTATCAAAACAATCTGCTGATCCTAGTTTGATACGTTTCTTGTTGATGGACATGGTAACCACCTTGTTTGACAAAGGCTCATGGAAACTTTCTGGCCAGCCTGCTTCAAACTGTTTCATCTGTTCCTTTTCCAAAGCCACAGAGTTATCGACATTAACAGCATCTGGAGCAATTCTTCCAGTCACAATGTTTACAATGCCTTCTGGATGGTCTTCACTGCTGAAAGGATTAATGCACATTTCAAGTTTATGTCGGATATTCTCTCTGTCCTTTGCATTCGATGCAATCCGGCCAGGCATCTCTTCTTCTAGATGCACTGCAGGCTTTTTTAAGATAGAGAACCAGGGATTAGACACTGGGGTCAGGGCAAAGGAAACTTGCGACACAAGGAGGAGTTTTCAGAAGTCGGGGAACTAAAGTGTTTCGTAAGAAGAGAGAGAGGAGGGGTTTAGTTAAAGATAAGGGAAAATGGACAAAAAGAAGAGGAGTTGCTTGAAGGTTTACTATACAAACTGTAGGAGTATTTTAAACAAGATAGATTTCCTGAGAGGAATAAATAGTGTAGAGGATTTTGATATAATAGCATTAACAGAAACATGGTTAGATATGTCAGGAAAGGTATTTGACCCGGAGGTCGAGATAGCTGGGTATAAGCTATTTCACAAGGACAGAGTAGGCAGGCGAGGTGGAGGAGTTGCGCTTTATGAAAAGATATACATTGCAGTGTTGTGTTAATAATGTTATAAAAACAGATGACAGCATAGAGTCTATAGGGTGGAGGTTACGGAGGGAACTGAGAAAATGGTTTTGGGTTTTAGTGTATAGGCCTCCAAACTTATGTAAAGAGTATTCAGCTCACTATATGGGAAGAAATAAACAAGGCTTGCAGATATAATAGACTATGCGTGGTGGGAGATTTTAATCTTAGGAATATAGACTGGGATTTAATTATAGGAGACAACGACGCAGAGGAATTGTTAAATATAATCTAGGATAACTTCCTAAGCCAAGCAATCAAGGAGCCTACTAGAGGAGGTAATATTTTAGATTTGTTACTGACAAACAGAGAAGAGTTAGTTACAGATATGGAGGTCGGTGGAAAGTTAGATAATAGCGACCATTATGAAATCAGATTTAGCTTAAAATGGGAAGTTGGAAAATTAAGTGTCAATAAACAAAGAATACCTAATTTCAGAAAGGCCAATTATGCAGGATTAAGAATACACCTGGAGGTAATTAATAAGAGGTGTGGGATGGAGGGGAAGATATTTTCCCAGGATAAGGCGATCAAGGACAGGGCGGTGACAGCTGGAAAGGCCAATTATGAAGGATTAGGAAGACACCTGGTGGAGATTAGCGAGAGTAGGATAAAGGAATGTTTCAAGGTCAGCGCGGTTAAAGCTGAAAGTGAGGTCGGGGCCGAGGGTTATTATACCTTATTTGTAAGGAATAAGGTTCAAGGCTGGACTGGAGAGCAAAGAACAGTATCATGCAGTGATTCCCAACCGGGGTTCCGCCGACCATCACCAGGGGTTCCGCGAGAAACCGTAAAATAATTATGTGCTATTACAAAATGACAGTGATCTTAATTCATAATTCATAATTCCTACTCAACAACACGTCACAAACACTTTCCAGACACCAACATACTCGTACGTGTCAGTCAGTACAATGTATATAGTAATGAGAGCAAATAATATGCATAGAATTAAGAAAAATTAGTGTTATTGCCGGTGCGGGATACGCCCTTCATTCCTACTCCGCAAGTTTGGCGACACAGGGCGCCCACGTAGGAGGGCGACGCAACCCCGTACAAGTATCATACGTGTCAGGAGCCCCAGCCCAGCCGTTCACACATCTTCCTTCAGTCAGTTTTGAGCAGCGCAACCGAGTGAAACGTTGTGTTAATTAATCTCACCAGTTAATATTAGTTTGATACGGATTTTAAAGACTGAAGCATGTTCAAATATTTGAAAAGAAAGCATGTCAGTGGAGAGGAGGACAGTGACGAAGAATCACAAATACCACAGCCAAGTACGAGTAAAGAAAAAAGTGAGTGATGTTAAAAAAAATCGCCTTTACAATGACAGTTATCTGGCCATTGGCTTTACATGGACTGGGGAAGAAAACTGTCCACTTCCTTTGTGCATTGTTTGTGGGAAAAAGCTCGCTAACACAGCTATGGCCCCAGCCATGTTAAAGCGACACTTCACTACTAATCACAGCCACTTGTCAAATAAAACCGTGGATAATTATTTTCGAAGACTCTTGGATTCACAGCAGAAACAAAGAAAAGTTTTTGAAAAGAAGGTAACCATCAGTGATAAGGCCCAAGAAGCAAGCTATTTAGTGGCTGAGCTAGTTGCCAAGAAAATGAAAAGTCACACTGTTGCAGAAAGCCTAATAATGCCTGCTTGCAAAATAATTGTGAGAACAATGCTAGGTGAAGAAGCTGAAAGTGAACTAAGCAAGGTTCCTGTTTCTGATAGTACAATTAGTAGGCGTGTGAATGCCCTGTCCAACAATAGTTCTGGTATATTGTCTGAAATACTGCAAAATAACAACTTTGCTCTCCAAGTAGATGAGACAACTGATATAACTGGTAAAGCTCAGCTGCTGGCATTTGTACGATTTGAAAATGAAGGTGAAATAATGGAAAATTATTTTTGCTGTAAAGAACTGCCAGAAACTACCAAAGGCCACGACATTTTCAACATCTTGTCTTCTTACCTGGAATCTTGTGGTTTGTCATGGAACCGATGCGTTGGAATTTGCACTGATGGTGCTCCCTCAATGATTGGCTTAGTATAAGGCTTTGTATAACGCGTGAAAGAAAAAAACCCTGAAGTCATAACAACTCACTGCTTTCTCCACCGAGAAGTTCTGGTTTCAAAAACTATTGGGGATGATTTAAAACAAGTCCTTGATATAACTGTGAACATGGTCAACTTTATAAAGCAGCGCCCTCTGAAATCTCGCATATTTGCAAGGTTGTGTGAAAACATGCAAAAAGATCACGTGACGCTTCTCCAGCACACAGAGGCTCGATGGTTTTCGAGAGGTAAAGTTTTGACAAGGGCATTCGAGCTGCGACAGGACCTGCTGCTTTTCTTCAAATTGAATAATAAATCCAGTTTCTGTGAATGTCTTGAATCTACAAACTGGCAACTGAAACTAGCATATTTAGCAGATATTTATCAGCATTTAAATAACTTGAACACCAGCATGCAGGGTGCGAAGGAAAACATTCTGACTTCCACAGACAAACTTCTTGCATTTAAGAATAAACTCGCTGTTTGGAAAAAACACCTTTCAAGAGGAAACGTCGAAATGTTTCCACTCCTACTTCAAGTTCAAACTCAGACTGAATATGAAAATGTCATTCCATTAATTACAAGTCATTTGGGATCACTGTCAGAAAAACTTCATAAGTACTTCCCCTCCTTGTCATCAGATACGTATGACTGGGTGAGAAACCCCTTCACTGAGTTCTCACCAAGTACAGAAAATCTACTTAGTCTGCAAGAAGAGGAAGAACTGAGTGAACTACAGTGCGATCGAACCTTGAAAATTAAATTTAATGAAGTATCACTTGACAAGTTTTGGATTTCAGCAAAGCAAGAGTATCCTGTCATCTCAGTAAAAGCTTTGTATGTTTTACTCCAGTTTTCAACTTCTTACCTCTGTGAACAAGCTTTCTCATGCCTGACCGTCATTAAAAGCATATCAAGAAATCGTCTTCTGTCTGTCGAGGAAGAACTGCGTGTGTGTCTGTCAAAAATTCGGCCAAGAATTTCACAGATACGCAAAGAGAAACAAGCCCAAGTGTCACACTGAAGATAAGTCATAACATTATTGACTTATTAGTGTGAACTCTCATGACATGTGATGTAATTGTAGATTTCATATGAATTATATTGCTCAAGAACTTTTCTTAAAAATATATATATATATATATATATATATATATATATATATATATATATATATATTATATATATATATATATATATAATATTTTATATATATATATATATTAGTATACTATATATAGGGGTTCCTTGGAATATGAAAAATTATTACAGGGGTTCTTCCAAGGTGTAAAGGTTGGGAATCACTGGATACTATAACATGATGGCGAGGACAGTGAAGAGATTAACAAGAGTAGCTAAGAACAATTATGAGATTAAAGTAGCAGGAAAGGCGAAAAGCGACCCAGAGGGGTTTTATCAGGTATATAAAACCAAGACAAGGGAATTAGTGGGGCCGTTAAGGTTAGGGCAGGGTGAGGTCTTAAATACGGATGCGGATATATGTAAAAATCTAAATGATTATTTCTTAAGGGTTTTTACTGAGGAGGATACACAGACAATACCTGAAAGTGAACAGATGTTCAAAGGAAGCGATGTGGAGAAACTCAAAGATATTGAGATAACTAGGGAAATGGTGGAAGAGGATATAGATAAAATGAAGAATTTTACATCGCCAGGACCAGATGAAGTGTATCCCAGAGTATTAAAAGAATGCAAAGAGGTTGTTAGTGAGTCGTTAGTGCACATTTTTAGGAAATCGGTTAAGATAGGCGGTGTGCTGTTATTGTGGAGGAAAGGAAATGTAGTCCCCATATTTAAGAAGGGAGACAGACGACTAAAGTCAAATTATCGACCCGTAAGTCTAACGTCAGTGGTAGGTAGATTATTGGAATCTATTATTGCAAAAAAACTTAGAGAGCACTTAGATAAACATAGTTTGATCAATGATTCACAACATGGATTCACCAAGGGTAGGTCATGTCTCACCAATTTATTGAGTTTCTATAGGAAAGTTTATGAGACGGCAGATAATGATAAGGATTATGATATAATTTATTTGGACTTTAGTAAGGCATTTGACAAAGTACCACATGAGCGACTCTTAAATAAGGTTAAGGCTCATGGAATAGATGGGAAGGTTCATCGTTGGATCAGAGCTTGGCTAAGTAATAGGCAACAAAGGGTTACAATTAATGGTTCTAAATCTGAATCGGGACAGGTGACAAGTGGAGTTCCACAAGGGTCTGTTTTGGGTCCATTGCTATTTTTTATTTACATCAACGACTTGGATAGTGCACGATTAACAGTGATATCAGCAAGTTTGCTGATGATACTAAAGTAGGTAGGATTATTGGATCACAGTCTGATGTAAACATATTGCAGGGAGACTTAGATAAACTTAATGAGTGGGCAGTCAGATGGCAGATGGAATTTAATATTGATAATAAGTTCAGCGTTATGAATGTTGGTAGAAAGAACCCTGGTAATAGATACACCATACGCAACGTATCGCTGAAAAGATCAGAAGGTGAAATAGATCTTGGAGTGAGGGTGAGCCCAGACCTCCGACCTAGGAAACAATGTATTGAAGCTAGAAATAGAGCTAATAGAGTGTTAGGATTAATTACCAGAAGTGTTAAAAGTAGAAGTGCGGACGTTATTCTAAAGCTTTATCTGGCTCTAGTCAGACCTCACCTAGACTATGCAGTTCAGTTTTGGTCTCCATATTACAGGATGGATATAGCCTTGTTAGAATCAGTACAGAGAAGGATGACCAAAATGATACAAGGGATGCGTAACTTTAGTTATGAGAAGAGATTGAAGTTATTACAATTACACTCACTCGAGAGACGCAGAGTAAGGGGCGATCTGATGGAAGTTTTTAAGTGGATAAAGGGATTTAATAAAGGAAGGTAGGAAAAGTTCTTACGGCTTTTAACCAAGGTAGAACAAAAAGTAATGGATTCAAGCTGGAAGGGCGTAGATTTAGAAAGGAAATAGGGAAAAACTGGTTCACAAATAGGGTGGTGAATGAGTGGAATGGACTCAGTAGACAGGTAGTTAGTGCGGAGTCATTGGGGAGCTTTAAAGAGGGGATGGACAAGTTCATGGATGGGATGGAAGGTGAATGTAGGTAGTGTTAGGTGACAGGAACTACCACGTGTAGGCCTCGTGGCCTCTTGTAGCTTCCTTATTTTCTTATGTTCTTATGTTCTTTGTAGATCATTGCTTGTCTCGCTCCCTGTTCATTTCTCATTTCATCAATGTCACTTTTATTTTCAAACAATTTTAGTGTTTTCATATTTGTGACGGCCATTTTGGCAGCCATCTTGTATTTGCATGCATTGTATGCCTTTGGGACATATACCATCATATTCCTTTGGTGCCAAAACCTAGAAATAGATCTAAAAAATATGTTTAAGGTTTCGGCAGAAAAATGTTGAATACTTCAAATTCCCCAAGCCTGCCTGAGTGGCATGACCAAGATTCTGAATAAGTAGGTTACAAAGTATCATAAACAACAAAAAACTTTGAGTGGACTCCAATGCTCATCGGTTCATCACCCCTACTGCAAGACTATACTGGCGGCCACCGCAGATTCACGTCAACAAGGCCGCTGCTATACAAGAGAGTTGCCAGGTGCCTTTTTTAGTTGATATACTGAGTAACACCAAAAAGGCTGCAACAAATGTGATAAAACCCTGAAACTTCACTAATTATTGTTTACTGTCATGGAGGATGCTACTCATGTCAGAAATATGACATATCTCGCCCATGTAAATATACACAATCGGAAGCTTCGGGGAGTTTTGCCATAATATGAATTCTTAACTCGTTCATAATACTTAAACATAGCTGTATAGAATAAATCTCAATATGACTTCATGAAAGTAGCACCACTAGCTCTTACTTGATAACATAGAGAAAAATTATATAATGTTATTGACCAGCTGGGGGAGGCGGTAGCAGAGTGGTTAGCGTCTCCGAGTGGCGTTCTCGGTGACCCGAGTTCGATCCCCGAAGAAAACCAAAACCTTTCTGCACTGTCGAGTGGCCTAAGAACACCCACATGCCCTGCCCATCAACTCTACCTTCGATTACGAGTGCATGGGAGGACACAGGGGGGCGGCATGAGCCTCTAATCACAGGCGTCACTATAAGAATCCTTCCTGCGCCACCACGGGCGAGGACCAACCATCACAGCCCTCAAGTGAACCTCCAGAGCCTACCATCCGAGCCCTGGGTCACCACTGCCTACAGGCGATATAGGCACAAATGTAAAATAAAATTTACAACAACAAAAAAAAAAAAAAAAAAAAAAAAAAAAAAAAAAAAAAAAAAAACTGAATATCTGTAATATCAATGATATCTATAATTTTAGTTAAGGCATACGTATCACGAAGCAAAGTCTCCTCGTATATTTATGTATATTTCACTATTTTAACATCAAAACAACACAAAACTTATAGCTACAGAATCCTGAATATTGTCATGGTGACATTAATATGCTTTTTATATAACTAACTCACTTGAAACTGGTAAATTTAGTTGATTCTCATGGTACACTTGTTTTCCTTCATTTTCGGCCTCCACTGGTCATGGGCGGGTTGGCGCGGAGCGCGAGTAGCAGGTTCAGTATACAGTAGTCTTTGGTTGTGTCATCAGCGTATCTCAGTAAATAAAATTTTGTGCTAGCATTTACCATGTCATTAATGTATATAAAAAAAAGAATCAGACCTAAAACTGAGCCTTGTGGTACGCCTTTAGATATGGATTCATATGGAGAGTAAGTCTGATTACAAAATACACTCTGTTTTCTGTCACTGAGATTACTCTGAAATAATTTGAGTGGTACACCTTTTATTCTCAAGTGTTCTAATTTGCGAAGTAAAATTTTGTGATCTAGGATATCAAATGTTTTTGATAAATCAATAAATACTCCTATAACATATAGTTTTTCTTCCAAATATGTGTGCACGTTGTTAGCAAACTATAGTATTGCAGACTCAGTAGAATGCTGTGCTCTAAAGCCATGCTGGTGTTCAGTCAAAAGAATTTTTTTTTCAAGGTAATAGGAGAGATGAACATTTTTTTCTTCAAAAATCTTAAAATGCGTGAAGTATGGAACTGGGGCGATAATTACTTAAGTCACTTCTGTCACCTGACTTGAATAAAGGAATTACTTTGGCTTTTTTTAAATTGGTCTGGAAAGATACCAGTTTTTAATGAAAGGTTAATTAAATAGGTCAGAGGAGTAGATATTAAAGTGGAAGCGTGCTTTAGTATTTTGGGAGATATGTCATCATACCCAGGCGTATCTGATTTAAGCGTGTTTAGAACTTTTTCAACTTGAGTTTTATTGGTAGGAGCCAAATACATGGAAAAACTTTGTGAATTTTATAGATATTTTTAAAAGTTAAATTCGTCTTCATTTATAGTGGAACTATTTCTTAGAACATGTTCATTAAATTTCATGGAGGTTTCCGAGCAAGGTGGGTTAAATTATATAGTGCGTATATTATAACTATATGTTCTGCCCAACAGAACAATTTATTGTTTTCCACGGTCTTTTTGGGTTCTCTTGGTTCTCCTGAAATCTTTTTTTGTAATGCAAGTTTTTGCTGTTTGTCGTCGATCGTTAAGTCGATCACTGTGTATCACTTCCAATGTATTTAACCACGGCTCCAAAATATCAAACTTATTACCTGCTGCTTAATTAACAGGCGCGGACCAACACATTTAGGAGCCAATTTAGAGTTCCTCTCCGGGACTCGAATCATTACAGAGTCATAAACTCTGATTTGAACGGGAGAAGAGCACCGGTGCTGTTGAGAGCACATATAAGTCTTAAAAGCCTGTAATATATATCTGACACCGCCGGAATATAAGTCCGAGAAAACCTTAAGTTGACACTTAGCATAATCATCAACATTGTACACTGGTTTTTGAGGGCTACTAAGCAAGTCATACTGGAGTCTTTTTTCCCCACCAAAAATAATAAAATACGGAGTTTGACCGGTTGACTCACAAATATTGCTATTACGCTCGCTATGCTATGGGGTAACCAATTTTCCCAACTATGAAGCAAGCCACTAACAACTGGGCGCAAAGCTTTCAGGACCTTCCTGTTCGTGTGCTCAACTAAACCGTTACTGGCAGGGTGATAAGTTATCGTGAATGTTTGTGTTATGTTGAACCGCCCACAGATTTAATTTATAAGCGCATTTTTTTATTCCGCGCCATTGTCACTCAATAAAACTAGAGGAGTTGAGTATGGACAAAATAAATTGGCTTTCAGGGCGTGCTCAATCGCTTTGGCATTTTTATCCTTCACAGTAGCTTAAACAACGTACCTTGAGAAGTGATCTACACATAGTAACTGGTACCTAGACCGTTGACGACTAGAAGGAAACTGTAATATATCAATAGCAACAATGTCCCAGGGACACTCAGGAGGTGAATATTCCAGAATTGGTGCTGGTTTTGGCACCGGACCCTTATGCTCGGCACATTTTACGCACTTAGCCACATATGTATCTATATCTAACCGCATTTTAGGCCAAAAATAACTAGTGCGGGCCGCAGAAAAAGTACTCTCCTTCCCTGGATGTCCGGCTATTACAGCATCATGAACTAGTTGCCTTATTACAGGTACAAATGACTCAGGTATCACAAATTGGCTCACCAGGTTCCTTTTATTTGGCCAAAATCTATTAAGGACCTGATCTGGTGACAAGAAAATTTGTGAAAAGGGAATGGGCATTCGGGGTAGATTTGTCTGATGACCCGATTCCAGAGCATATATAAATTTACTCCATACATCATGTTGACGTTGGGAACAGGCTAGTTCATGTACTTAATTTTTTTGAACTAGTGGGGACTTTTCCGTATTTTCTGATATTAGTAATAGTAAATGAGAACATTTTAAAACAATTAGAACTGTCTCATGATTATTTTTTTCACAGGGATATTTAATCAGTAAAATGTGAAAGGAATTAATCACTAGCAATTTTA
Organism: Chionoecetes opilio; assembly: GCA_016584305.1. Taxonomy (NCBI): domain Eukaryota; kingdom Metazoa; phylum Arthropoda; class Malacostraca; order Decapoda; family Majidae; genus Chionoecetes; species Chionoecetes opilio. Next base: position 12,697 of record JACEEZ010002164.1, read on the forward strand.
TGTGAAATAAGTGATGTAATTAATTAAATTTCAATGGAGTGTCAACTCAATGCATGGAAGTCTCACCTAAGTTTATCAGCGTCGTAGCAAATAGAATTTTCCTCGAAGCGAAGCCAGCGTCCAGGATGTCAGGCCAGCAAGGTAAAGTGTGGCCGTTGAGTCCGTTAGTCCTTGAGTTTTCAAGTAAAGTGGGCGCTGGGGCGCTGGGTGTGGGCGTCAAGAAGTCACACCATGCCTACTTCGGTCCTCCACGGTATTCCACCTCTGGCTGTAGTCACGTCTTGCTTCATTAATTAACCTGTAGACAGGATCACCTCGAAGTGTCAAGAAAGGGTAGGGAGCACCTTCTATCCTCAGGAACAGGAAGCTTCGTGTTATTCACGCTTTTGATCTCTTTAATTGCGATAGACCAGTCTTTTAATTAAGTGTAGTGGTAAATATCATGTGTGGATTATATGTGGGCGACGAGATGTGGATAGGCCGATGTGGAGTAGAGTAGAGGATGAGGGGTGAAGGTTGGGTATGGCAAGGCCGTCTCAATCTATAAAGGCCTGCGCCTGAGATTTATGACGTCACGGACGGCGTCTGTACGAGGCCACCGAGATGACAAGTTTACCTACCTAATTATATGTTTATCAGTATAAAAGATATATTGTTATCTTCGGAAATGTTTGTTCTATAATATTATCAAATAAAAACCCGTAAAACACATTAAAGAAATGCTATTATGAGACTCTCAAGAAATATGCATGAACTTAAACTCTTCGCCATGTAATATTTTTCTCGAAAACATTTTACATGGAGAATATCAATAGAAGCGGAATTTAATTCGCTTTCCATTGCTATATTTTGTTTTCTGATAAATGAATTAGCAGCATGCATAAATTAGCGTTAACTAAATACATAACATCATGAAATCGGGTAATTTCGTACCTAATATATGTTTATCAGTATAAAAGATATATTGTTATCTTCGGAAATGTTTGTTCTATAATATTATCAAATAAAAAACCGTAAAACAGACTAAAGAAAGGCCATTATGAGACTCACAAGAAATATGTATGAACTTTAACTCTTCGCCATTTAATATTTTGCTCAAAAACATTTTACATGGAGAATATCAATAGAAGCGGAATTTATTTAGCTTTCCATTGCTATATTTTGTTTTTTGATAAATGAATTAGAACCATACATAAATTAGCGTTAACTAACAAAAAAAGGTCATGAAATCGGGTAATTTTTCCCGTTTGATGATGTTATTTATTTAGTTAACGCTAATGTATGTATGGTTCTAACTCATTTATCAGAAAACAAAATATAACAATGGAAAGCTAATTAAATTCCGCTTCTATTGGTATTCACCATGTAAAATGTTTGCGAGTAAAATATTAAATGGCGAAGAGTTTAAGTTCATGCATATTTCTTGAGAGTCTCATAATGGCATTTCTTTAGTGTGTTTTACGGTTTTTTATTTGATAATATTATAGAACAAACATTTCCAAAGATAACAGTATAACTTATACCGCCCGTACATCCTCACATGCTGAAAGCTCGGCTCCTACTGACTCGCGGAGCAGACTCAGCTCGTGACGTCACGTCCATCCCGCTCTCCCAGACTCAGGCTTTTACATAGAGAAGGCTTTGGGTATGGTCGCGGTTATGGTCAATGTTTATATCGGTAACGTAAACAAAGCGACCGAGTGTTACGAGGGCGAGAATGGCTCAAGATGTGACGGGAATTATTTTAGTGAAGGCGGTCTGCCTGCGTCAGGGTTAGTAGAAAAGTGGGCACCGCCACCGACGGCCACAACAAGATAGAGAGAAAGCCCGCGCGCCCCGCCTCTGTCGCCCTGAAAGTGTTCTGTGTTGCTACCCTCGCCTTTGCAAGGCTCAGCAGGACCTTCCCCCTCGATATTAGTGACTGTGGTAAGAGACTGTGACTATATTGTGGCCTGTGTGTGAAGAGAGATAAGATACTTTGATCCTATCTAGACACTTTGCAAGTACCAACTGTCAAACGAATGTCCGAGTACTCGACCAGCGCTCGAGTACCAAGGTTTAGGGTTGGGAACTCTGTGTAGGCATAGGTGAAACTCCCGTAACAGTCACAAGTTTATTCCCCACACTGAACACAACTATACACTAATTAATGTCACTGCATTCTTTAAGTCTCTCGTCGCATGATTCAATTAACACACTTGTATGTACGCCAATGTCACTGCAGAACTGCACTCGTAGGTCTCTCGTCGCAGCTATTCAATTAACACTTGTATGTACGCCAATGTCACTGCAGAACTGCACTCTTATGTCTCTCGTCGCAGCTATTCAATTAACACTTGTGTGTACGCCAATGTCACTGCAGAACTGCCGCCGGTGTCTCACCTTGCTGTCTTGAACACTTGCACAACTACCTCTCCAGAGGCAGTTATAGACGTAAGTATCCAAGGAAGAACAGAACACAGAGGGCCCAGCTCCCAGTCTTTTCTCAGGACTGCTTGCCACCTCCCTGCCTGGCTGGAGAACAGTCCGGTAAAAGTGGCAGAGGCAAGGCACCTCCTGGTGCTGGAGCGGGGCTGTAGTAGCAGCACGGCATCGGCCTCCAGTACAGCCCAGGCTCTGTATGTCTCCTCCCTCCCTGGCTGGCCCCGTCGTCAGCTTCGTCCACGTGCCCCGAAACTTCGAAACAACTGTAACGAAAGCTCGCCCTTTTGTGAGCTAACAATTTACACTCTACAACCCAACTAAGATTAACTAGCAATCCACCTTCCCCTAATTAGTAATTATGAGCAGTAACTGAGATAATTATATAGCACGTATATACATAGGTTATATAATAACAATATCAATTTATGTAAGGAAACATTTCCTGACACCAACTACAAGGTTATTGACTATACAAAGCGCCACCACGCCAGGACGAACTTGGTGGGCTCGAACCGCTGACCGAATGCGCAGGGACGCTGCACACGTGAGCCCGTAGCTCTACCAACCGCGCCACCCTGACGGCTGTGTGAAGAGTGAGAGACCTTGAACAGTCAGAAAGCTGTGGTGTAGTGTTCCCCCGTTGCCCAGTCTGTACCTGTATAGTGAGTGACCTTGAAACTTGTACTGTCAGTTACTTCAATATAACACAGGAAAAGGACCCCTGTGTTTGCCTAAACCTTTCCCCCTGAATGTGTGGATAGCCAGACAGTAGGAAAGCAGCCTGGTAAGTCCTCAGTTTGACAGCACGAGCCCGGTTAACTTGCTACGCGTCCCCTCGGTCTAGCACCAGCCTGCTTCACTGCTCTCAGCGAGACCAGCCCGCAGCAGGTGTTAGGAGCCTAGCTGAGGACAGTAGGGGCAGGTACGTAGCATTGGTGTCAGAGTTGGGATGGTACGACAAGATGCTGCGTGGACTACAGGGCGTTGAACAACGTGACAGTGAAGGACTCGTACCCCCTGCCTTGCGTAGATGACACCCTAAATGCACTTGCGGGAGCGAAGTGGTTCTCAACGATGGATTTGAAGTCTGGTTACCACCAAGTTGAGATGGTGGAAGAGGAAAAGGAGAAGACGACCTTTACGTTCGGTAGAGGCCTCTGGCAATTCCGTGTCATGAGCTTTGGGTTGTCCAAGTATATCAGCGCAGTCTCCCACTGCAAGCCTTCCAGCACCCTTTCCATGAGCCGCTCGAATGTCGCAGGGGCGTTGGACAGCCCAAAGCTCATTACACGGATTTGCCAGAGGCCTCTACCGAACGTAAAGGCCGTCTTCTCCTTGTTCTCTTCCACCATCTCAATTTGGTGGTAACCAGACTTCAAATCCAACGTCGAGAACCACTTCGCTCCTGCAAGTGCATCTAGGGTGTCATCTACGCAGGCAGGGTACGAGTCCTTCCTGTCACGTCCCTTTTAACGCCCTGTAGTCCACGCAGCTTTGTCGACCGTCCTTTTCTTTAAACCCGAACACAGCTACGACATGGGTGTTCGACTTCTCACCAAACCTTGGGCAAAGGCCA
>JACEEZ010002164.1:22144-54644 GCA_016584305.1 Chionoecetes opilio
GGGGTGGTAAAAAAAGTGCGGATTGTGGGAACATCGTGGTCATCAGGACTTCACACAGCGGGCGGGCGAGGGTGTGCACGCAGGCTGTCTCCTCACATCTCCACGTGCTGCCCCCACCTGACGCCTCCAACCTCCCTCTCCCTTCACCCAGTGCCTGTTATAATAGTGCTTCATCCACCCGTGGCTGTTGAGGTGACCGTGTGCAGGGGGTCAGACTGGGTGTTGCAGACCTCGCATGTGCCACTAAGAAGGAAGGTAAGACGCTTGACAGAGATCAGAGAAATAGAGAGAAACTGGTTCACAAATAGGGTGATGAATGATCGGAATGGACTCAGTCGTTGGGTAGTTAGTGCGTTTTTCGTGCGGTAGTTAGTGCGTTCAGGAGTTTTAAAAAGACTAGCCAATTTCATGGATGGGGATGAAAGGTGGATGTAGGTAGTGTTAAAATTTAAGTAACAGGAACTACCACGTGTAGGTCTCGCGGCCTCTTGTAGCTTCCTTATTTTCTTATGTTCTTATGAATCATTAAGTGAACCTTTAACGTGATCAAAACAATGATGTGCTTCCTGCCTTTCAATGAAGCGCCTCTCACCGCATAAAGGCATTTGTCACGTATGTAGCGGGTTGCGGCGTGCCTCAAGGCCAGCCACGATTGTCTTCACCGGGACCTCGTCGGGAAGTCTCAGTGGTTTGGAGTTCGTGAGCACTAGCATTCACACTTTCGAACCCTAATTATTGCTGCTTCAGTTCATTGGCGTGGTGGTAATTCATATCGTCAATAACATTACTGTTGGTACACGTATTAACCCCTTCACGCCCAGATCTTTCCTTTGCTATAAAAAATCTTATGTTTTCCAGCCATAAAATTACGAAAAGTAACTGAATATACCAAATTAGATAGTGGACAAGGATTCTAAACAGGTTATATCTATAAAATATTGTTTATATTAACTAAAATTCGTCTAATGGTACCCAAAATACACTGGAAATTACGTTCTGGGTCTCAAGGGGTTAACCTTTTTGGGTGTAAATACAATGGACGTAGCACCACCTTGATAATGTTGACATGGACATGATGGTGTTCCTTCGCTCCTGGCATGCCGTGACAAAATACCGTGACCGTTGTGTGTGGCAGTGGTTAATTGCCACTTATGTTGAAAAGCATTGCACACCTGGACATACACAGCTAACTTTGGGTGTGTTTGAGTCATCATGTATAATGAAATATACATGTTATCAGCATGTGATCATTTTGGAGCTGTACGTACGTGTGTCTGCCTCTGTCAGCAACAATCGCACCTTTACAGAGAGAGACCTTGATTAGAACGCATTCAACCCTTGCGTTCCCCTGACTTACCAGGAACACGTTGAGGTTTTATCAGGTAGGTAAAATGGACTTCACTAAATATCAACACTTAGTAATTTAATAACGAAAAAATACTCTTCCATTATTTCTGTGTACATACATTTTGATAGGTATCTTAACGGGTCTATCTTGAACCATCTTAAGGGCCACAATACAGTCATCCTAAGGGCCATACTGGACCATCTATTATGGGCCACCTTTAGTCGGATTTATAGATTTGATGCCCTGAATCCACGAGATGGGATGAAAGTTACGTATATTTGTAAAGAAATTCTTCTTCTTTTTCTATCTATCTATCTATCTATCTCCGAGTGTTCCGCGTTGATTGGTGTTGGTATTACTATTCCCTAAATTCAACTTTCTTACGGTTTAAACTCTTTGATGCCAGACAAACAGACAGACGTATATAGTGCTATAACTAAGTATAGTCACACGTTTACCTCTTGTCTCACCATGAAGAACATACGATAGGAGAGGCGAAGGGAACGGCTTGAACGCCCCTACAAGCAGAGAGAGAAAGAGGAAGAGAATATGCAGAAACTCCCTTTGTATCGACAAAGAGAGAGAATATGCACAAAATGTCCTTGTATCGACGACGGTGAGGTCACAGTTAGCGCGCCACGCAAGCGTCAGCAGGACACCAGCCTTTCCTTGGCTAGGAACTGTGTGCGCAAGTCTCCTCCTGCTCCTACTCCTCCTTGTCCTCCGTCAGTGTTGGTACTACTGCTGGAGGAGGAGGAGGCGGCGGTGAGGTGTGGCCCAGACATAACAGTATCCACGCCTCACTCAGAATTTACTCTCCTCTGCTGACGAAGGCTAACACACACCACCTACTCAAGTCCTCGCCCGAGCCTGTAGGTGTGAAGGGTGGTGGGCGTGTGAGTCATACTGTGGCGAGGGCGCGGGCAGGTACAGCCTCTGCGTATACAGGGATGCGGGGTGGCCTTGGGAGGGCCTGCGAGGGAGTCAGGACTCCGCCCGATCCGGCCTTCAGTCCCTTCACGCAGATTTAAAGGTGAGGGCAGCGCCGCGCGAGTCGATACGGAGCAGCCCGCGCGAGGTTGTGTTGGGCCGAGGAAGCAAGTCCGCTCTGCCACACCCTCCTTCCCTCCCTCTCCCCCTTCATAAACGTTTCCTCAAATATCTGTTGCTCCTGACACACACACACATACACACACACACACACACACACACACACACACACACCTACATACACACGCATACTCCTCCCCCCCAGACCCCACATCCCTCCCTGCCTCTGTGTGTGTGTGTGTAATCACCGCTCTAGCCTGTGTTTGGGTAGCTGTAATGACACGCCATTCACCAGTTAATTGAGTATAGGGCTATTAACTAAGTATAATAGCCTCTCTCTCTCTCTTCTCTCTCTCTCTCTCTCTCTCTCTCTCTCTCCTCTCTCTCTCCTCTCTCTCTCTCTCTCTTGCATCGGTATTTTAATATATTGATTCGCATGCCGCCAAAGTCTCGTGCGTGACAATGTTGTTTAGGGGCCCGTGCGTGATGGCTTGACGTGTGCAGGCAGGGAGGGAGGGAGTGTGTGTGTGTTGGGTGCGTGTGGCAGGAGCTACGCGTCTGTTTACATCGTGGAGCCATAATAAGCTTGTTATACGCAGTCTCAATAGTTAATTCATGCCGCGACGGGCCTCTCAGCTATTCATACGCTCTTTGTCTAGTACTTGTGTGTTCGTGTTAGCGTAAGGTTTAGATGGAAGATGATGCGTTGATGGAAGATTTAGCGTAAGATTTAGTTGGAAGGGGTGATTGTAGATGTAAGATTTAGATGGAAGGGGTGATAGTAGATGGAAGATTGAAGATTTAGCGTAAGATTTAGATGGCAAGGGTGATGGAAGATGGAAGATTTAGCGTAAGATTTAGATGGAAAGGGTGATGGTAGGAGTTCTTATTAATGTAGAAAGTTGTAGGAGGGAAATAGAAGACAGTTTCGAGTGTTCTAATTTCACTGTGTTGGAAAGTTGTAGGAGGGAAATAGAAGACAGTTTCGAGTGTTCTAATTTCACTGTGTTGGAAAGTTGTAGGAGGGAAATAGGAGACAGTTTCGAATGTTCTAATTTCACTGTGTCGGAAAGTTGTAGGAGGGAAATAGGAGACAGTTTCGAGTGTTCTAATTTCACTGTGTCGGAAAGTTGTAGGAGGGAAATAGGAGACAGTTTCGAGTGTTCTAATTTCACTGTGTCGGAAAGTTGTAGGAGGGAAATAGGAGACAGTTTCGAGTGTTCTAATTTCACTGTGTTGGAAAGTTGTAGGAGGGAAATAGGAGACAGTTTCGAGTGTTCTAATTTCACTGTGTCGGAAAGTTGTAGGAGGGAAATGAAAGACAGTTTAGAATGTTATGTATTTTATAATGTGTTCGCTTACGTTGAATTAGCCCGCTTACTTTGTGCTTATAAGAGTGAATGGTATATATTTTGTTTTCAGTTATCTTTGGTGCGCACGATAAAGGAAAAATATGATATGTAGTGGAAATCTGAGTGTAAAGAGTGAGGGCAGATCGCAATGACAGGAGCAAGGATTACGTAATGGAGGTACAGGAGTGGAAAGGAGAGAAAGGCGGGAACATGTATATACTTTTGGGGATACCTGAATGAAGAGTTTTAGAAATATAACTGAACTTTCACATTGACTTTACTTTTCGCATTACTTTTTTTTTTTACTTTTTTTTTTACTTTTTTCACTAACTTAACTTATCACTTTACTTTTAACCTGAAAATTAAAAAAAATAGATGTATATATAAGAATAGAGAAATATGTAGGGAAGGGAGACTATGAATGAGTGAATAAGGGAAGTTTACATGTATAAAATTAATAGTGGATGAAAAATGGGACAGTTATTAAAAAAGGAGTGATGAACGTTTAGGTTTAAGAGGCAAAGGAAGTATTTTACATGAGATAATTTTTTTTTTATTTTTTTTGTTTTTTTTATTTATTTATTATTTATTTTTTATTTTTTTTTTTTTATATATATTATTATATATATATATATATTATATTATATAATAAATATATAGCCTATAACGCCTATGGATTTTTTTTTATAGTTAAGGTTATATGTTGTATTTTTTTTTTTTCGTTGGAGCCTAAAGCGCCTATGAACTTCTTTTTTTATATAGTTAAAGTTATGTTGTAAGGTTTTTTTCCGTTGGAGCCTAAAGCGCCTATGGACTTTTTTTTATAGTTAAAGTTATATGTTGTAAGTTGTTTTTTTCGTTGGAGCCTAAAGCGCCAATGAACTTTTTTTTTTATAGTTAAAGTTATGTTGTCATTTTTTTTTTCGTTGGAGCCTAAATTGTGGACATATTAACTTCTTCTTTTTATAGTCAAAGTTATATTGTAAGTTTCAAGCCGCGCGTTGCCTCTGTCCTTTCCGTGTCCTTGCCCTATGCGTGTGGTGGCCAAAGAATCGCTCCGTCCCACCAAGCCTCCATTGCCTCCTTTGAGTTTACCTCGGCCAGGTTTCCCAGTGTGTACCTGGCCGCAAGGAAGGTTAATTCACAGGCTTCATTTCTTCACCTCCTTTATTTATTTTTTATCTTTTTCTCTAATTCCTCTTTCTCCTCTTCATTTCCTTCCTTCCTTCCTTTCTCCTCTTCATTTCCTTCCTTCCTTCCTTCCTTTCTTCGAGTAGTGAGCTCGCGTGTGCAGCGTCCCTGGGCATTCGGTCAGCGGTTCGAGACCACCAAGTTCGTCCTGGCGTGGTGGCGCTTTGTATAGTCAATAACCGTGTAGTTGGTACTTGCAAAATGTCTAGATAGGATCAAAGTATCTTATCTTATATCCTTCCTTCCTCCTCTCTACCCCTAACTAATCTCAGCCTCTACTCCTCATCCTTACCCTCTCCTCCTCACCCTTCTTTTCTTTCTCTCCCTCTCTCCCTTCGTCTTAGTGGGATGAATACCCTGCCCCCCCTCACAACCACCCCTTTAATACCTCCCCCCCCTTCACAACCACCCCTTAATACCTCCCCCCCTTCACAACCACCCTTTAATACCTCCCCCCCCCTTCACAACCACCTCTTAACCCCTTTACCTTTTTTTTACCCCTTTTAACCGAAGGGAAGGGGCGAGCATCATATTAACCCCTTCACGCCCAGATCTTTCCTTTGCTATAAAAAATTGTCTGTTGTCGATCCATAAAATAATGAAAAGTAATTGAATATACCAAATTAGCTAGTGGACAAGGATACTAAACAGGTCATAGCTATAAAATATTGCTTATAGTCACTACAAATCGTCTTACGGTACCCAAATTACAATGGAAATTACGTTCTGGGTCTCAAGGGGTTAATACCTCCTCCCCCTCCAGAACCACCCCTTCCTGGACTTCAAAACCCGGCTTGGTATGCTAACCACCACACCACGAGGCACTTGTTATGATGGATAACTACTACCTAGTACTTAGAGGTATAACTCGCTACCCACACACACAGGTACACGCACATCTGTACTTAACATAGTAATGATTGACATATATATATGTCTTGATAGTTATTCCTCGCATATTGACGTTTCTTAGTGGTTGGTATTTGCTTAGATATTGTTAGTTAGATTAGATATTGTTAGCTTAGATATTGTTAGTTAGATTAGATATTGTTAGCTTAGATATTGTTAGTTAGCTTAGATATTGTTACTTAGATATTGTTGTTGATTAGATATTAGTATTGTAGTATCGATATTCATTCCTCGCATATTGACGTGGTAAGATTCTTTGTGGTTTGTATACTCGCTATGTCGTGTCCGTCTGTCTGTGTGTCTCCTCGCTATATATGTCTCGATATTAATTCCTCTCATATTGACGTAGTTCTTTGTGGATGGTGTTCGCTATGTCGTGTCCGTCTGTCTGTCTGTCTGTGTGTCTCTGTCCGTCCGTCTGTCTGTCTGTGTGTCCGTCTGTCTGTGTGTCTGTCTGTCTGCCTCCTCCCTATATATGTCTCGATATTAATTCCTCTCATATTTGCGTGGTTCTTTGAGGTTTGTGTTCGCTATGTCGTGTCCGTGTGTCTGTATGTCAGTGTGTCTGTATGTCTGTGTGTGTCTCGTGGCTCCCACAGCGGTGCACCAAGGAGAGAGAAGCCATGTTGCGCACGTAGGGCAAACACGGGCCGGGACGGGGAGGCTGCGCTGCATTGCAAGACGTCTGGGGAATTTTAGGACGTCCTTACCGGCGAGACAGTGGTGATAGAGGGAGGATTTTTTTACTATATATGTAGGATGAAAAAAACACTGACTCTTTTTGACTATATAGGATGAAAAAAACCACTGACTTTTTTACTATATAGGATGAAAAAAACACTGACTATTTGACTATATAGGATGAAAAAAACACTGACTTTTTGACTATATAGGATGAAAAAACCCAGACTTTTTGACTATATAGGATGAAAAAAACACTGACTTTTTGACTATATAGGATGAAAAAAACCACTAGACTTGTTTTTACTATATAGGATGAAAAAAAAACTGACTCTTTTTTACTATATAGGATGAAAAAAAAACTGACTCTTTTTTACTATATAAGATGAAAAAAACACTTGACTCTTTTTTACTATATAGGATGGAAAAACACTGACTCTTTTTTTACTATATAGGATTGAAAAAACACTGACTATTTGACTATATAGGATGAATAAAACACTGACTTTTTTACCATATAGGATGAAAAAAACACTTCGACTCTTTTTTTACTATATAGGATGAAAAAAACAGACTTTTTGACTATATAGGATGAAAAAAAACACTAGACTTGTTTTTACTATATAGGATGAAAAAACACTGACTCTTTTTTACTATATAAGATGAAAAAAACACTCTTTTTGACTATATAGGATGAAAAAAACACTTACTTTTTGACTATATAGGATGAAAAAACACTGACTTTTTGACTATATAGGATGAAAAAAACACTGACTCTTTTTTTACTATATAGGATGAAAAAAACACTTGACTCTTTTTGACTATATAGGATGAAAAAAACACTGACTCTTTTTTTACTATATAGGATGAAAAAAACACATGACTCTTTTTGACTATATAGGATGAAAAAACACTTGACTCTTTTTGACTATATAGGATGGAAAAAACACTGACTCTTTTTTTACTATATAGGATGAAAAAAACACTTGGCTCTTTTTGACTTAAGTAGGATGAAAAAAACACTTGACTCTTTTTGACTAAATAGGATGAAAAAAACACTGACTTTTTTGACTAAATAGGATTGAAAAAAACCACTAGACTTGTTTTTACTATATAGGATGAAAAAAAAAACGGACTCTTTTTGACTATATAGGATGAAAGAGAGTGGGGGGGGGGGGGCTCTGAACTATTATCTGAAGCAATGGTTATGATAGTAGTAGCATAGCTTATTCCTTCGCTTAGACAGTGGTGATATACCTAAAGAGGATATGGGGGGGGGGGGGGGGACTGAGCTGTCATCTGAAGCAATAATTATGATAGTAGTACTGTAGTAGCATAGCCTGTCCCTTGACCCGCTGGTATTGGCGTGTCTCTGGCGTGTCTTCGCTGCTTCAGGTATTACGCGAGAACGCAAAAATGTTTCATCCCTCGCCTGTTATATATACTGCGTCATTCTTCCCCGTATTCGTAGTCACATACCATCATTGTACGTGGTCATTGTTCACATTTTGTCTTGTCCTAATTAAATCAATATGTCATGCCAGCTCTGTTGTGATTGCAATAGGAGTACTGTATGATTGCTCTAGTACTTTCCATGGCAGCTACAAGATCAAGTGAAAATTTTTGACTGAGTAGAAATGGAACAAAATCATAGCAATTACCACGAACAATCATGGTATGTGACTACGAATACGAGCATCTGTGCCTCGCTGACGGGACCTGCTGCCGAGACACCTGAATGCCTGTGTGGTGTGTGTGTGTGTGTGTGTGTGTGGTCTTGCTGCCTCGTCGCGGTGCTTCATCAGCCGAGGGTTTATGGCCTTGGTGAGGGACGAGTCGGGGTCTTCGTTCACATAAGGGCGACTCCTCAAGCAAGACGTTATAAGAACATAAGAAAATAAGGAAGCTACAAGAGGCTGGGAGACCTACACGTGGTAGTTCCTGTTACTTAACACTACCTACATCCACCTTTCATCCCCATCCATGAAATTGTATAGCCTCCTTTTAAAACTCCCTATTAATTAACGTTATCGCCTCTATGGTGACGCAGAAATGTGTGTAGAAGTATTATGTCATCGGTATATTTAAGAACATAAGAAAATAAGGAAGCTACAAGAGGCCGCGAAACCTACACGTGGTAGTTCCTGTATTTCGTGGGGTTCTTGGAATATCAAGGGAACGCCACAGCCCTGGGCCACGACAGCGGCGACCCGGTCAAGTGAAGGTCAGCGGCGACAGTTCACGCCTCGCTCGCCGCCCGCCCGCCCGTCTCTCCTCCCCGAGCCCTCAGGCCAACCCAGCGTCCCGCCAGCATATTCCCGTTTTCTGGAAGACCTAGACCCAGTGGTCTATGTGGAAGAGTATGAGGAATTTACTCTTGAACACGTTGGGTTAGGTTACGGATAGGGTAAGTCAGGTTTTCCAGGTTAATGATGGGTAACTTTGCGTGGGAATCATAGTGAGGGTATTCTCGAGAAAATCCTATGGTTTGTTTCGGAGCTACAGCCAAGCGTCTTTACTCGGAAACCACACACTCCCATAGAGAACGGGAATATGCCCCGCGTCTCGTCCTACCGCGAACATTATAACTTGACGTGTCCCCGAGGTATTGGTGGCGGCGCGTCCTTCCTCCTTCCTCTCGGGTAGTGTAGAAGATGAAATAGCTTTTGATAAGGAAAGGGTACACACACACACACACACACAAACACACACACACACACACACACACACACACACACACACCACACACACACACACACACGTAAGACCTCAAATTTTGTACCGCCGCCCCTTCCTCCTTCCTTCCTTCCTCTAGGTTAGTATAGGAGATGCAATGTTAAGTCTTGATGAGATAACGGTACAGTGTATTTAGAGATGTTTTGATTCAATACACACACACACACACACACACACACACACACACACACACACACACACACACACAGTCACACACACACACACACGCAAGACCTCAAATTTCGTACCGCCGCGGGCTATCTGCCTTGCCACCGCGGGACAGCTCTCGGTACGTTGGCAAGTAGCACCAGCGCCTCCCTGTCATTGACCTTCGCCAGTGCAGTGTGTAAGGGCGCCAATGTGAACCCAGCATAACACTGAACATGTAACATAAAAAAATAAGGAAGCTACAAAAGGCCGCGAGAACCTTCATAAGCTGAATAACCAAACTGTAATGACTCTTTTTGACTATAATGAATATAATGACTATACTATGACTTATATATAGGATGAAAGAAGAACCTATTACAATATCCACATGTATTACAGTACTATTGGCATTTCAGGTCGTGGGTTAGAATTGTTGTGAAAAAATGTCTAGTCAGTTCGTGCGCGTGTCCGTCTGCGTCCGTCCCATAATTATGACGAAATCGATGCGCGAGGCTTTACGCAAAGACTGGGCACGAGAAAGAACCGTACCTGAGCATTTTTTTTTTTCTCTCTCTCTCTCTCTCTCTCTCTCTCTCTCTCTCTCTCTCTCTCTCTCTCTCTCTCTCTCTCTCTCTCTCTCTCTCTCTCTCTCTCTCTCTCTCTCTCTCTCTCTCTCTCTCTCTCTCTCTCTCTCTCTCTCTCTCTCTCTCATAAAATCTACACAACTATAATGTAACCTCTATTTTATTTTACCATCATGATTTTTGTTCTTAGGTCTCGCGGCCTCTTCTAGCTTCCTTATTTTCTTATGTTCTTCTGTTATTATGTTCCTTCATGCCCAGGTGTTGTATAAAGACCTCTCTGCTCAGGTGTGACAAGGGGAACGCAGTCAGTCCAGGTGTTATAATAACGGGGCAATCCTGGCCTGACACGGCGGGGAACACTAACGCGATCACGTCACACAAGAGTCCTCGAGGCAAAAAAAAAAAAAAAACAATCGAGGTTTAGACACGCTGGGTTTTTGTTTTTTTCACTTTTATTTCTATCTATCAATGTTTTTTTTCTGTACAAGTCAAAAGCCGCTTCGTTATTTCCGTTGTGTGTGTGTGAGAGAGAGAGAGAGAGATGGGGTGGTGATAAAAATTCATTGATATTCTTGAGAGCTGCAAACAAATATTGAACATGAATACTGAGTGAAAGAGAGAGAGAGAGAGAGAGAGAGAGAGAGGGACAGCTCGAACAGGAAATTCATAGAAGACAACCCGTTTATATTACGTGGCAGGTTCACCCTTGACCATCATAAGGTCGACACTCGTCCTTGGCTTCTGCGTAAACAATACACTATTCTCGAGGTCATGAGGAGGTGTATAAGGAATAAAATAGAATAAATACTAATAATAATAATAAGTAACAAATAATAATACGTATATAATAATTAATAGAAAACATACACTAGGGCTTAAAGAGACTTACACTGTTTCTGTTTTTCCACCTTCCTATAGACGACTTGACCCCTTCACGCCCAGATCTTTCCTTTGCTATAAAAAATTGTCTGTTGTCGAGCCATAAAAATACGAAAAGTAACTGAATATACCAAATTAGCTAGTGGACAAGGATACTAAACAGGTCATAGCTATAAAACATTGCTTATATTCACTAAAAGTCGTTTAATGGTACCCAAATTACAATGTAAGTTACGTTCTGGATCTTAAGGGGAGGAATGACAAGACACCTCCCGAACTAAATTAGCCCACCCCCCTTTTTTTATTCTCTTACTGTCTTCTTTATAGGGACTGGCAACTAAGCGGACTTTTTGCTACCTCTTTGTTTGTCCTTGGCCAGTCCTTTGTGATGTAAAAAAAAAAAAAAAGGATATATCGGAAGTTTTTTATGTCCTTTTCTTTCCTTGCCTTCCCATCCATTACATGTCTCAATGCGCTTCTTGGAGTCAGGAAAGATAGGAAGATATTTTTACTATGTTGTTGTTAGTCTTGTGGTGGGTTGGGCGGCATAACTGTAGTGTGTGTGTGTGTGTGTGTGTACGTATGTGTGTGGGTGTTTGCCTAAGTAAGGGTTGTGTACTAAAACCGGTTGATAACTTGTGATAAGAATGGATTGTTTTATGGCAAATGATGAGAGAGAGAGAGAGAGAGTTAAACATCTTTAAAAGCAGGTTTCTACATGTTTCTTGCCAGCAGCTGTACTAAGGATGCAGCTGTATTGTGGAATGTGGATGCAACTATTTATGCTCTCTCTCTCTCTCTCTCTCTCTCTCTCTCTCTCTCTCTCCTCTCTCTCTCTCTCTCTCTCTCTCTCTCTCTCCTCTCTCTCTCTCTCTCTCTCTCTCTCTCTCTCTCTCTCTCTCTCTCTCTCTCTCTCTCTCTCTCTCTCTCTCTCTCTCTCTCTCTCTCTCTCTCTCTCTCTCTCTCTCTCTCTCTCTTATCAAGTGCAGGTGTCTGGATATACCAACTCAACCCTTTGTTTTTATCTTTCTCTTCAGAGCGGATGCAACTCCATGCTCGTAACCGGATACCTATGGTGACAGAACCGCTATGTGACATCCTTAACCCCTCACGCCCAGGTCTTCCCTTACCGTAGATAACAGTAAAGTCGCCACCTGCAGTCATGTCGCCAGGCGCCATATATTACGAACTATAGCATTACTACTGATTTTTATGTGCCACTGAAGATAATACACAGTAGTTTATATTATGACTGTATAATCTACTCTGTTTCAGCGTTGTTTTATGCTTTGTATCTGCAAGTATAGACGGTTTCAAATTTCACTACGCGTTTTTTTTCTCGGGCGACGACGACAGCGGTACGACACTCAGTAAATAAACACTAGATGGCGACTTCACTGTTGGTAGCCACTTTGTAGATATTTTTGTAATTTGTTCATTTATAGCCATAATATAACACAGATGAAGACACAAAATGACACAGACTCTCCAGATAGCCCCTTCTAACTTTCCTGAAATCATGGATGTAGAAATGTAAGTATTAACGCCACCACACGTCTGTAAACAGAAAAAAAAGTTGTCCTGGCGACTTTACTGTTATCTACGGTAGCTATGTAGAATCGTCAGTCAACCATTACGGAAAGTTAAAATAATATACCAAATTTGCTAGTGGACAAGGGTACGAATTAGATTATATCTATAGAATATTGCTTACATTCATTAAAATATTCTAATGGTAGCTAAATTACAATGGAAAATATGTTCTGGGCCTCATTGGGTTATACTGTTACTCCCTCGTGCTAAAATTGTGTTATCGCTTCATGCTAATACTGTATCGTTGGCTCATACTATATTGATGCTGATATTAATACTTTTGTCAAGATTAGTGCTACTCCTCTCTCTCTCTCTCTCTCTCTCTCTCTCTCTCTCTCTCTCTCTCTCTCTCTCTCTCTCTCTCTCTCTCTCCCTTTCTATATATTGCAAGAGTTCTGTTATTGTCAAACCATTTCACTTTTAAAGCAGTTTTTTTAATGCAGTTATATACTTTTTGATTTGAGTATTGCATGTATTGCGTATTGAGTATTGCACTGCTGGAGTAAGAGAGAGAGAGAGAGAGAGAGAGAGAGAGAGAGAGAGAGAGAGAGAGACGAGAAGTCGGACAAGGGGGTCGCTGGGTATCTTGTGTTTTGTCAGGAAATTCCGCGTGTGTGCTATTGCGAGGAAATGGTTGTAAGGTTGCGGTGGAGGAAAAGAGATTCCCTATTTATATTTCCCTATTGCTCTATTTCTATTTATATTTCCCTATTTCTTTCTATATTTCTATTTCCCTATTTATATGTATCTATTTTTATTTCCCTATTTCTATTTTTCTATTTCTATTTCCCTATTTCTATTTCTTTCTATTTCTATTTCCCTATTTATATTTCTTTCTATTTCTATTTCCTTATTTATATTTCTTTATATTTCTATTTCCCTATTTATTTTTCTTTCTATTTCTATTTCCTTATTTATATTTCTTTCTATTTATATTTCTCTATTTATATTTCCCGACTTCTATTCCCTTAGCCTTGGTTGTAAGGTGAAGGTTGTGGCGTGGCGCTTCGTCTGTGTCAGGGTGTGCGTTTACAAGTTTATTAAAGAAAAGGGATGAGGATTACATAGGAAGGGGGTACAAGAATAAAAAGAACGCAGAAATACAGAACAAGATTGATTTGACAAGGTGTTCTACATGATGCAGTAATCGGCTTGTCAAAACACCTCATGGTTGTCGAGAAAATGGATATTTTGTATAAATGTACGAATATGCTATTTTCTCGGTTATTTACCAATCAATATTTTTTTGTTTTACGCCAAATGATAGCCCTTGATCTACATATTTACTTCTCTAAACCTCTTGCACTTATCTGCCATAGTTTTTTAGTTATTGAAAAAACGTGATTTTCAAACAAAATCAAGGCATACCCCTTGCAAAATTTGCAAAAAAAAATTTAAATAGATTTGCTTGAAAATTAGTTCCTTGCAGTTATCTGGCATGCTGAACACGAATCTGGAGTCAGTTTTCAGTTACAATGGTTAGAAGTCCCTATTTCAGCCAATTCACAATGACATGATACTTCCAGATATTCCTTAAAAATCACAAATTAGACAAAACTTACTACAAGACATAAAAATATGATAGGCATTGCTAGATTAATCATTACTTCAATACAACGATCAGTATATAAGTATTCTCAGTATTTGTATTATTATTAATCCCTATTTGAGCCACCCAAGCGATTATCAAAGTACTTAAAAAGCCTAAGAATACTACACTGTGGGACTTCTAATGCCCTCCTATAAATCCTGTAGGATCCGAAATATGAATTATACGGGTTCGATTTAGAGAGGGTTTACTGTATAGAAGAAACACTATAAGTTATATATGTATGTATGTATAGACGAAACACTATATTATATTATTATATAAAGTTATATTATAGTGGCCGAGTGTCGTCGTAGTAATGCTGGCGTGTAGTGTGCACGCCTGGATCCAAGGTGGTATTTTCTGCAGTAATTTTCCAAAGGACAAGACTCGGTGTGTTTACCTGTCCGTGAGGTGTTCGGGGAAGAGAGGAACCCTGGGCGGGGCGGGGCTGGGAGGGTGGGAGGGGGGGGCTTCGGGCTTGGGGCTAGGGAGGGGAGGGCAGCAAGGGTAAGTGGGGTTGAGGGGGGGGCTGCAGGGGGCGGGGGGGGTTACAGGAGGGGATGGGGGGCGAAGGGCTGGCGGGGGGGCATCAGAAGGGCAGTGTTGGCCGCGACCTTCAGTGTATTTGCACATCGACTCGTTGCCTCGTTCACATTTTTGTCTCATGAGTCTGCCGGGGAATTGTTTTTCAGGAAAGCATCATTATCATCATCATCATCATTCCCTTGAGAACAATGAGACAAGTCCCAATCAAGGTAATGACGAGGGTCCTTATATGTGTACACACTGTACAGTGCTAACAAGCCAGTCAATACACGCAGCCTTGACGGGACGCCCTTCACGGGATTGCCTTGGTGTGGTCCAGGAATGTTGACTCTTCGCTGCATCCCGTCTACACCACCGAAGGCTTGATGTGCAGGAAGAAAGCAGTGCCGTTTCTAGCCTTTTTGAGCCCTATGTGAAATATTGTTTGGGGGATCTATTTTGTAAGACTATGGTGGGGGCACGCCTTTAATATTTAAATGCATCAATCTGGTGCACTTTAAGAGGAAAAGAGACTACGTTTATAAAAAAAAACAGGCAAATAATGGCAGCTTGGGGTCCCCTTGGTGGCTTCGGGGGCCCTGTGCAACCGTGTAGTTCACATATAGTAAGAAAGGGCCCTGGAAAAAAGTATTATTTCCACTCATGGTTTTCACTTCTGCGAGTCATTGCAAGTTTGTCCCGCTCTCAGCACCGGGCTTGATCACACCCTCGCCTCCTAGGGGCGTCTCCAGGCCCTGAAGCAGCCACGTGGCCACCCAGTCAACCTTCCTCACTGCCTGCAGGAGCCCCGGCGTGCAGCACCACTTGGGCCGCGCGTGCAGGGGTGCAGGGGGCTTGTGAGGCAAGTATTGACACAACGTCTTGCCCCCGCCGATGACAGGGAGATCCGGGGCCGCGGCGGGGAGGCATGTGACGGGAAGGTGTCTCACAGCCGCGGCGTTTTGACCTGTTTGACCTCCACGACCCGAGCTTGGCGGGAGTGTGTTGACCAAGTATAGGTGTGGTGGTGGTGGTGGCGGTTACGTTGGTGTCGGTGCAAGGGTAAATATGTCCCCTGCCTCGCCGCGCTGCCGACACTGAGGTCCTCCCAGGGGAAATAAGAAAATAAGACTCGGATTACATGGGAATAACAATTTAAAAAGATGATATGGAAATTCTGAGGTAAAAAAAACGAAAATAGCAGCGGAGGTTGTGTGGTTGGCGGGTGTTCAGAAACGTGTTTGTGTTTGTAAGGCAGGCGTAGTAGTTAGTACAAGCAGTGTGTGTGTGTGTGTGTGTGTGTGTGTGCGTGTCCCAGGTTGTGAGACGTGGCATTTGAACCCTTACATTAACATGACCTCCCGAGTCCCTTGTCCTCGCCACCCCACCACACCTATAAGGGGGTTTGTGAGAGAGAGAGAGAGAGAGAGAGAGAGAGAGGCAATTACCCCGACTCACTATTCAGCATAACGCAATACCTGGTGGACGGTACAAATTATCACATGGGGAAGGGAAGGGAATAGGGATGGGGGGGGGTCTGTGCGTGGCTCTGGTGGAGGATTTAGCCACAACGCACCACCACACCACCGCACCACCATCACTAGTTTAGAAGAACCACCACCACCACCACCGCTACGCCCACACCACCGCTAGTTTAAGTGCATCACCACTACCACCACCACCTCCAACACCACCGCTAGTTTAGATGCATCACCACCGCCACCACCACAACTGCACCCACACCACCGCTAGTTTAGAAGCACCGCCACCACCACCGCTAGTTTAGAAGCATCACCACCACCACCACCACCACCCCCAACACCACCGCTAGTTTAGAAGCATCACCACCACCACCACCACCACCACCCCCAACAACACCGCTAGTTTAGAAGCATCACCACCACCACCACCACACCCACACCACCGCTGCACCCACACCACCGCTAGTTTAGAACCACCACCACCACCACCACCACTGCGTATAAGCACCTCTAACGGAGCGTAAACCCTTGTGGCGCAATAACAACGGGAAAAGAATCTGAAGAAAACTAGTCGGGGGCAAGCGACCTTCACCCCCCCCCCCCCCCCACTGCCTCCACTGCCCACTGCACGCCTCTTTTAGGAAGGTTGCCTGGTTGCCTCCCTCTCACCCTCTGCCCTTGCAACCTTCAACCCTTCTTTTCCTTAATACCTTCCACCTTATCCCATCCTCAAGCCTTTCACTGCTAATACACCTCCACCGCACCGTCTCGCAAATCGCAAACTCATCCACCGAACCTTTCTTAAACACCTACATATATGTTTTTATGTGTGTGTGTGTGTGTGTGTGTGTGTGTGTGTGTGTGTGTGTTGTGTGTGTATTTACCTAGTTGTATTTACCTTGTTGTGTTTACCTTGTTGTTGTCTCCGTATATACATATCCAGTCTTTCTTTAAACTGTGTGTGTGTGTGTGTGTATGTTTGTGTGTGTGTGTGGAGGGGGGGGCGGGCAGGGAAGGTCTAAGAATAACCCCAAAAATCCTTAATATTCAAGTGTTTTTATATTTTTACTAATCATATTTTTACCTCGTTTTCTCATCTAGTCGTTGTGCAGTGTTTTAAGGAATTTGCATATTTTAAGGCAATGTTAAGTTTTCTGCAGTGTTTTGTAATCTAAGGAACCCCAGGAGAGAAAACCATTTATTTACCTCAAAGTAGGTAGCAGCAATCTTAGTCACTTTTCAATACTACACTAGCTCCACACTTTTCAATACTACTAAAACTGCACTCT
The DNA here is from genome assembly GCA_016584305.1 of Chionoecetes opilio. Taxonomy (NCBI): domain Eukaryota; kingdom Metazoa; phylum Arthropoda; class Malacostraca; order Decapoda; family Majidae; genus Chionoecetes; species Chionoecetes opilio. The sequence goes on from JACEEZ010002164.1 coordinate 39,504, forward strand.
TTTCAATACTACACTAGCTCCACACTTTTCAATACTACTAAAACTGCACTCTTTTCAATACTACTAAAACTGCACTCTTTTCAATACTACTATAGCTCCACACTTTTCAATACTACTATAGCTCCACACTTTTCAATACTACTATAGCTCCACACTTTTCAATACTACTATAGCTCCACACTTTTCAATACTACACTAGCTCCACACTTTTCAATACTACTATAGCTCCACACTTTTCAATACTACACTAGCTCCACACTTTTCAATACTACTATAGCTCCACACTTTTCAATACTACACTAGCTCCACACTTTTCAATACTACTATAGCTCCACACTTTTCAATACTACTAAAACTGCACTCTTTTCAATACTACTATAGCTCCACACTTTTCAATACTACTAAAACTGCACTCTTTTCAATACTACTATAGCTCCACACTTTTCAATACTACACTAGCTCCACACTTTTCAATACTACTAGCTCATTTTCAATACTACTAAAACTGCACTCTTTTCAATACTACTATAGCTCCACACTTTTCAATACTACACTAGCTCCACACTTTTCAATACTACTATAGCTCCACACTTTTCAATACTACTAAAACTGCACTCTTTTCAATACTACTATAGCTCCACACTTTTCAATACTACACTAGCTCCACACTTTTCAATACTACTATAGCTCCACACTTTTCAATACTACTAAAACTGCACTCTTTTCAATACTACTATAGCTCCACACTTTTCAATACTACTAAAACTCCACACTTTTCAATACTACTAAAACTGCACACTTTTCAATACTACTATAGCTCCACACTTTTCAATACTACTAAAACTGCACTCTTTTCAATACTACTATAGCTCCACACTTTGCAATGGGCCTATAACTCACTTCTACTGCACCTTCACCTTTGCACACTTTCACCACTCCAACCTCCTCATCCTCTACCTCCATCTACCCTTTCAAATCCTCGTCCATTGTCCAATTGACCGACCCCACTTTTTTTTTTTCGTTGCAACCTACCACATACTACATACCACCTGCGCTGGCGGCCCCTCATTGCCTCGCCTTGTGTGCACCGCGGCCATTATCCCTCCTCCACCCTCGACGCATCAAGGACACGGTCGATCAAACCTTCGTCACACAGGCCAGAGTTCAGTCAAGGTCGCGTGTACTTATGCTGATGGACGGTTTTGACGGTCACTACACGGGGTTTTGACGGGTCACTACACGGGGTTTTGACGGGTCACTACACGGGGTTTTGACGGGTCACTACACGGGGTTTTGACGGTCACTACACGGGGTTTTGACGGTCACTACACGGGGTATTGAGGGTCACTATAAGGGGTTTTGACGGTCACTATACGGGGTTTTGACGGTCACTATATATACACGGGGCTTTAACGGTCACTACACGGGGTTTTGACGGTCACTACACGGGGTGTTGACGGTCACTACACGGGGTTTTGAGGGTCACTACACGGGGTTTTGACTGTCACTACACGGGGTTTTGATGGTCACTGTAGTCGTTGCAAGTTAAGTTGGCGAAAATTGGACCCCCTCACTTGTTTCATCTTGCTGTGTTGAGTTGCAGTCTTATTGTCTATGAGTATATAAAATGTATACTGAAGTAATGTATGCCAACCACCCTTATTTTTGGAAGTTTTTTTGCTATTTGCTATTACGGGGACTGGCAATTATTGGAGTTAATATATTCTTCTTTTTAAGCTCGGGTTATTTTTTTTTTTTTTTTTTTAGCTCGGGTTTTATTTGCCATTGTCCCGAACTGTTTTTTTAATTTTTTTTTAGTTCGTTTTTTTTCCCCATTGTCCCGTCCCCTATTATATAAAAACACTAAGAATATAAAACAAGGAAAAATAACCCTTCTGTACGCTATAATACGTACTCTAATCACACAGCGAGGGTATTGCATGCACTGCCCACTGATTAAACGTCCCCCTTACTTTCCCCTTCCCCCTGCCCCTGCTCTTTCCCCTTCCTTCCCCTGCCCTTCCCTTCTCCCTACCACACGCACCCTCACCCCCCTCTCTCCCTACCACACCCACTCCCCCCTCCCCTCCTCCTTGCCCCTTCCTCTCTCCCCTCCCCCCTGCCCTTTCCCCCTCCCCTACCACACGCACTCTTCACCCCCCTCTTCCCCCCACCCACTCCACCCATTCCGTCTCTTCACCCCTTCACTACACCACTCCGTCAAGCCTGATTAGCACGACCACTCATGCAACACAATCTTTCTTTAGCCTGACTGTGATTATTGCAACGCCACTCACCACCTCCAACCACACTTGTTAAACCTCTCTCTCTCTCTCTCTCTCTCTCTCTCTCTCTCTCTCTCTCTCTCTCTCTCTCTCTCTCTCTCTCTCTCTCTCTCTCTCTCTCTCTCTCTCTCTCTCTCTCTCTCTCTCTCTCTCTCTCATTTTTTTCTTCGTATCACTTTCTTTCACCCGCGAACCACACTTCTCAAACCTCTTATATATCTTTTTTTTTTCTTCGTGTCTCTCTCTGTCTGTCTTTCCCTCTCTCGTCCCTCCAACGTTGACTCTTTCGGGCTGACGTGACGGCTACCACGTAAGTAAGTCCTAAAGGTTCGTAGGGCGCCCCAGGGGCTATAATAAGTAAGGGGTCATCTAAGCCTCTAAGGAAGGGAGAAAATACCTATAGTCAAATTTTTGTACGAGGTAAAAATTCCATTTTTTCTTAAGGTCTCATTCTTAAGCAATGATCATGACTGACCTAGGGCAAAAAAAAGAGAGGTAACAAAGAGCCTTATTATATTTTTTTTTAAAGCCCTAAAATGCCCACTATTATGATGTTACTAGCCGCAAAGCCGCCCTCCGGGCGGACTTTTTGGCTAGCTCCTGCGGAGGGCTATTGGTGGGCCAAAGGCCCACCAAACACAGGCCCGTACCGAGAGTCATGATGAAGGTTGAGCGACAACCTTTGTCGACTTAGGAAGGTTACCATAAAAGGGATATTTTTCGGAACGAAGAGCAGCAACGAAGGTTGAAGGTCGGCACGAAGACACGGGGGTACCCGTGTCTTCGTGCCGACCTTCAACCTTCGTTGCTGCTCTTCGTTCCGAAAAATATCCCTTTTATGGTAACCTTCCTAAGTCGACAAAGGTTGTCGCTCAACCTTCATCATGACTCTCGGTACGGGCCACAGACTCTCCAGATAGCCCCTTCTAACTTTCCTGAAATCATGGATATAGAAATGTATGTATTAACGCCTTACCCATCACCCCCCACCCATTCACTCACCCATTACCCATCACCCCCCACCCATTCACTCACCCATTACACCCATCACCACACACCCATTCACTCACCCATTACCCATCACCACACACCCATTCACTCACCCATTACCCATCACCCATCACCCCCCACCCATTCATTCACCCATCACCCCACACCCATTACCCATCACCCCACCCATTCACTCACCCATCACCCATCACCCTACATCAAGGTTTCCTCAATTCTCGCAACCCACATTTTTTTTTCATAATTCTCGCTAATAGGCTGCTGCTAAAAAAAAAAAAAAAAAAAAAAAAGGGATCGGATCATCTCATAAGTGGGCTTATAATATGCCCCTGGTCGAGCTGGTTCCAAAACTGTCCCATATGATGGGATTGTGCCACGGGGGGCGGCACCTATCGCGGACATACACACAGACACACAGACACACTTTCGCTTATATTATCAAGTATAGACGTCCAGCCTCTGGCCCCTTTGCTTTTGGCTCAGTTCTTGCGGCTGGAACGTGACAGCGAGCCACGTTCCAGCCAATTAACTCATTACGTGAATTACTCATTAAGGGCTTGTTCTATGCAAAAAGTTTGTTTTACAGACCCCCGTTGATTTTGACAGCACTATTTGCATGTCGAATTTCAGCTCAATCCGACAATAATTAGGAGTAGTTTACGCTTATTACTCATTAAGGGCTTGTTTTACGCAAAATGTTTCATCCGACGACCCCCATTGATTTTGACAGCACTACTTGCATGTCAAATTTCAGCTCAATCCGATAATATTTAGGAGTAGTTATACACTTTTAGGCGGAAACTTGGTTCCACGTGTCTTATGGTAAGCGACAGCGAGCGAAGCTCGCTGTCAATTATAGATATTCTTGACTTGCTCCTATGTGTTGACCTTATCCGAGGCACCACGTCATGATAAGGTCACCAGGTAAAGAAGAACAGGTATAGTTTCCTCCTGTGTATGTGACCTTACCTTATCTGAGGCATTACCATACCCTATAATCAGGTTAAGGACAGGTATAACTTCCTCCTGTATGTGTGACCTTATCTGAGGCACCACATCATTATAAGGTCACCAGGTAAAGAAGAACAGGTATAGTTTCCTCCTGTGTATGTGACCTGACCTTATCTGAGGCATTTCCATACCTTATAATCAGGTTAAGGACAGGTATAGCTTCCTCCTGTATGTGTGACCTCATCTGAGGCACCACGTCATTTTAAGGTTGCCAGGTCCTCTCTATGACCTTATCAACACCTCACATTGCCACCTCGAATCTGTCTCACGCTGGTCATTTCATTACCTTCTCGTTCCTTTATAGTGACCACGACGCCTCAAGGTCACTCCAGCAGCGACCATCATGTCATTAAGGCTCATTTTTACACTCGTGAAAGAGAGAGGAAAAAAAATACGTGTGAACAAAAATAAAGGAAAAATATGGGAGAGCAAAAAAAGAAAGGAAATAATAAGGGAGACCAGAAAAAAAAAGGGGGAAAAAGTAAGGGAGACAAAAAAAAAAAAAAAAAGGGTGACCAAAAAAAAAAAATAAGGGAGACAAAAAAAACTAAAAAATAGGGGAGACCAAAAAAAAAAAAAAAAATAAGGGAGACCAAAAAAAATAATAATAAGGGAGACAAAAAAATTAAAATAAGGGAGACCAAAAAAAAAAAATAAGGGAGACCAAAAAACTAAAATATAAGGGAGACCAAAAAAAAGGTGAAAAAAGGTAAGGGAGACCAAAATAGAAAGGGAGATAAATAATAAATAAAGATTGGAAGAGGAGGCCAAAAAGAGAGTAAGAAAGAAAGAAGTAACACGAAAAAAGAGAGAGAGTGAGAAAATAGACCAAAAAAGAGAAAGTGCAGAAACCAAAGCCATAAAGAGTGATGTAGACCTGAGAGAGAGAGAGAGAGAGAGAGAGAGAGGACAAGAAAATAAGAAGGAAAGGAGCATCAACATATTAAAACAAAGAAGGAGTATTAAAGTAGGGGAGAAGGCGAAGGAAGAAGAGAGGAGGAGGAGGAATAGGAAAAGGAGAAGGAAAAAGAGGAGGAGGAAGAGGGGGCGAAAAAGGAGGAGTATGCTACTTGGTCGATGGTGCGAGATTAGGAGGAGGAAGAGGAGGAGAAGGAAAGATCAGAGGAAGACGAGTGTGTGTGTGTGTGTGTGTGTCTGTGTGTGTGTGTTTGGCCTTTACCCTTCGTGTTCTGACCTGCCTCACTCTTCACTCCAGACCACAGCTATTATATGTATTATTAGATAGGAGGGGTAAATTGCATTCTCTCTCTCTCTCTCTCTCTCTCTCTCTCTCTCTCTCTCTCTCTCTCTCTCTCTCTCTCTCTCTCTCTCTGGAGCACTTTCTAATTTATTTCCACCTGAAGTACTGTGTCAGAGGTGTGTGTGTGTGTGTCTGTGTATGTATGAAGAAAAGCGGAAATTATTATAGTGAGAGGAAGAACGTCCTTGGGAGAATGAGGGAGGGGAGGAGGAGGAAGAAAAGGAGGAGGGAGGATTAACTGTGAGGTGGCTAGGGACGAGGAGGAGGATGAAGAAGAGTAGGAGGAGGAAGATGGCACTTATTACATATCGACTCGGATTTGTGTGTGTGTGTGTGTGTGTGTGTGTGTGTATTCATCTAGTTGTATTTTACAGGGCCAGAGCAACGCTCGTATGGCCCCGTCTCCATATCAACATTTTTATCATTCATCCTTAGTGCTTAGTGTTGGCCGAAGCCACCACCCCGGAGAGCAGGTCACAAACCCGGCTAACACCCGGTACCCATTCACTGCTGGGTGGACAGGGGCTGGGGTTTTAAGGAAACAGCCCAAATGTTTCCGCTCCGCCCGGGGATCGAAACCTGGACTTCTCGGTTGTGAACCGAGCGTGCTTCCCCTACACTACGGAGTACCCTAAGTGTGTGTGTGTGTGTGTGTTGAAGAAAGTAACAATGCGCTTCAGGCAACGTCTGTACTTTTGCTCTTGAGGGGAGAAGGGTACACACACACACACACACACACACACACACACACACACACACACACCACACAGCAAAAAAACCGAGCGGGGTAGGAAGGATATGGAATGACGACGAAGAAAACTCTCCTCTCTCTCTCTCTCTCTCTCTCTCTCTCTCTCTCTCTCTCTCTCTCCTTCCTCTCTCCTCTCTCTCTCTCTCTCTCTCTCTCTCTCCTCCTCTCTTCTCTCTCTCTCTCTCTCTCTCTCTCTCTTTTTTATTTATTTATTTATTATATGTTACCACCTATTTATAAGAGATGGAAATAAACTAAGTGACCTCTCAACAAACCTATTTCTCTGGTATGTCTGACTGGATAGGTGACTGGACTGGATGGCTAACTGACTGGCTGACTGGATGGGTAACTGGTTGGAAAGCTGACTGACTGGGTGGATGGGTGACTGTCTGACTGGATGACTGACTGACTGGGTGAGATGGATGACTGGTTGACTGGATGGCAGACTGTATGGTTGTATGGCTGGCTGCACAAAGAGAGTGTCTGTTGTTAACTCGGCGGTGAAAGTAGCGAGATAGACAGGCGGAGAGAGAGAGAGAAGAGAGAGAGAGAGAGAGAGAGAGAGAGAGAGAGAGAGAGAGAGGAGAGAGAGAGAGGCAAGTATTGTTTCTACCCACATGCATCTAACACTCATCTCATCATCCTTCTCTCTCTCTCTCTCTCTCTCTCTCTCTCTCTCTCTCTCTCTCTCTCTCTCTCTCTCTCTCTCTCTCTCTCTCTCTCTCTCTCTCAAACACACAATAAAATCCATCCTTGCAACCCCCTCCTCTCTCTCTCTGTGCCTTCGTATAAAGTCAATATTAGAATGACCCAGTTTCACCTCGCGCCCTACTAATACCCGTACCTGAGAACTGCAAACAGTGACCGCCTCGCCGCCCTGCCCTCACACCTCTGCGGGCGTGCGGGCGTGATGACCCAACGCCGCCCTTCCTCTCCACCATCGGGAAATGATCAGTCAATGTTTGGCCTTTAACGGGGCAGATATTTTTAAGCCGGTCGTGTAGTGGTGGTGGTGGTGGTGTGGGGGGGCGGGGGGGGTGATTGTATGTGTGTCTGTGTGTCTGTCTCTGTGTGTCTATGTTTGTGTGTGTGTGTGTGTCTGGCTGGCTGGCTGTCTGTGTGTCTATATATGGCTGTCTGTCTGTGTGTATGTCTGTCTGTCTGTTTGTCTGGCTGTGTGTCTGTGTGTGTCTGACTGTGTGTCTGTCTGGCTGCCTGTGTGTGTGTGTGTGTCTGGCTGTCTGGCTGGCCATTTGTCGGGCCCCTAATGGTTTCCTCTCTCTTCAATCATCTCCTTAATAACGCAGACTGCATACGTCCGCTCGTGTGCCTCACCTAACCATCTGTCTGGCAGCCTTGTTCCTGCCTCACCGCCTGTTACTACGGCTGTCTAGAAGGCTGTTTGTCTGGCTGGCTGTCTGTGTGTTCGTATGGCTGTTTAGTTGTCTGGCTGGCTGGCTGTCTACGTGGCTGTTTAGTTGTCTGTCTGGCTGGCTGTCTACGTGGCTGTTTAGTTGTCTGTCTGGCTGACTGTCTACATGGCTGTCTAGTTGTATGTCTGTTTGATCGTATGGCTGTTACTAAGGCTGTCTATATGGCTGTCTACGTGGCTGTTTAGTTGTCTGTCTGGCTGACTGTCTACATGGCTGTCTAGTTGTATGTCTGTTTGATCGTATGGCTGTTACTAAGGCTGTCTACGTGGCTGTTTAGTTGTCTGTCTGGCTGACTGTCTACATGGCTGTCTAGTTGTATGTCTGTTTGATCGTATGGCTGTCTATATGGCTGTCTACGTGGCTGTTTAGTTGTCTGTCTGGCTGACTGTCTACATGGCTGTCTAGTTGTATGTCTGTTTGATCGTATGGCTGTTACTAAAGCTGTCTATATGGCTGCCTACATGGCTGTTTACTTGTTTGTCTGGCTGGCTGTCTACAAGGCTGTCTGGGTGTCTGTCTGATCGTCTTAACTCCTTATTTTCCCAGTTGTCTGTGTCTGTCTATTTGACGATTTTTCCTGATGTCTTGTTCTGCAAAGAAGAGAAGTTTGCCCGCCCGGTGACGACATTGGAAAGGGAGAAAGAGAGAGGTGTATGTAGGTGTGTGTGTGTTCGTCTTAATGCAATATTTACTATTTTCTATCATCATCATCATCATCATCCTTTTAACACCTGAAAATCATTTAGTAATTTTCACTAAATAACTTTTTTTTTTTCTTTTTACATATTTTTTTAGATTTCCTGTCTTTAATTTTCTTCACTTGTATTTTAGCAATTTTTTTTTTTTTTTTTTTCTCGGTGACATATAAGATGGTTGTGATGCTGGTGGTGGTGCTGGTGATGCTGGTGGTGGTGGTATACTCTGGTATATACCGGTATATACTGGTATACTATTTTTTTTTAACGAGATGAGAAATCCAGTCCCCTTGCTGCTTACTGCCTGATATTTGATGCCAGGAGAAGGGAATACTACAGTTCTTCTTAATTTCAGTTGTATTTTATCATAGTTAACCATATTATCAGGTAAACATAGACATCATTTTAATTTCATAGCCATACCCGACCCTACATTACCTAACCTCTCTCTCTCTCTCTCTCTCTCTCTCTCTCTCTCTCTCTCTCTCTCTCTCTCTCTCTCTCTCTCTCTCTCTCTCTCTCTCTGAGTCCTTAAGGTGGAATTTTCGCCTCGTTAAAAAAATAGACTATAGTGGTGGTGGTGGTAATGGTGGTCCATGGTGGTGGTGGTAATGGTGGTCCATGGTGGTGGTGGTAATGGTGGTCCATGGTGGTGGTGGTAATGGTGTGTGCCATGGTGGTGGTGGTAATGGTGGTCCATGGTGGTGGTGGTAATGGTGGTAGTGGCAGTGGTGGTGATGGTCCATGGTGGTGGTGGTAATGGTGGTAGTGGCAGTGGTGGTGGTGGTCATGTTATGGTGGTCCATGGTGGTAGTGGCGTGGTGGTGATGGTATGTGGTCCATGGTGGTGGTGGTATGGTGGTCCATGGTGGTGGTGGTAATGGTGGTAGGCAGTGTGGTGATGGTCCATGGTGGTGGTGTATGGTGGTAGTGCCAGTGGTGGTGGTGGTAATGGTGGTCCATGGTGGTGGTGGTAATGGTGGTAGTGGCAGTGGTGGTGGTGGTGGTAATGGTGGTGGTAATGGTGGTAGTGGCAGTGGTGGTGGTGGTCCATGGTGGTGGTGGTGGTGGCTGTGGTGGTGGTGATGTTGGTAGTGGTGTGGTGGTGGTGGTGATGTTGGTGGTGGTGGCGTGGTGGTGGTGATGTTGGTGGTGGTGATGGTGGCAGTGGTGGTGGTGCATGGCCCGGGTCAACACCACAGCGGGTGCCCCAGATTCCCCCGGGTTTAAAGGGCTCCCCTACACGCGGACTTTAATCGAATTTCCTCCCACACCATAGCCATACCCAACCCTACATTACCTAACCCCACCCCCCTCTCTCTCTCTCTCCTCTCTCTCTCTCTCTCTCTCTCTCTCTCCTCTCTCTCTCTCTCTCTCTCTCTGTGCCATATGACCCCTGATGTCTGGCACATTCACCTTTTTAGGCATTCTCTCTCTCTCTCTCTCTCTCTCTCTCTCTCCCTCTCTCTCTCTCTCTCTCTCTCTCTCTCTCCTCTCTCTCTCTCTCCTCTCCTCTCTCTCTCTCTCTCTCTCTCTCGTGCTATATGACCCTGATGTTCTGGCACATTCACCTTTTTAGGCATCTCTCTCCTCTCTCTCTCTCTCTCTCTCCTCTCCTCCTCTCCTCTCTCTCTCTCTCTCTCTCTCTCTCTCTCTCTCTCAGTGCCAATACCTGTTCTGCTTCACCTTTTAGCATTCTCTTCTCTCTCCTCTCCTCTCTCCTTCTTCTCTCTCTTCTCTCTCTCTCTCTCCTCCTCTGCTCCGCTGTGAAAATTGTATTATCTCGCTACTGTAAATAGACCTTAATTAAAGACCTTCCTGGAGAGAGAGAGAGGGAGAGAGAGAGAGAGAGAGAGAGAGAGAGAGAGAGAGTAACTGCAGTGCTACGTGGCTGAGGTGGGAACTGGGTCAAGAGTGTTGGCTGGCTAGGTTATTGTCCTTCGCTCGACCTCTTATGTAACTCACTGGGGAGCGGGGGGGGGAGCGGGGGGTAGGGGAGGGAAGGGGGGCGTGGGAGGGGGGGATCACTAGCGAATTTATTACAGGAAAGAAAGTAAGAAGTAAAGAAGGAGAGAGAGAGAGAGAGAGAGAGAGAGAGAGAGAGAGAGAGAGAGAGAGGTAACTGCAGTGCTACGTGGCTGACTGAGGTGGGAACTAACTAAAGAAAGAATGATCGTATGTAAGGTAACAGCATATCAAAAATCTAACTCTATTTTATTCCTTCCTTTATTTATATTTTCTTGATGACCTTACGCCAGGTTAATATTGACCTCACTCAAGGTACAAGACTAGAGTATGCGTGGGTTGCAAACAGCGTTAGATTAAGTAATGTCTGACGGAGGAGGAGGAGGAAAAAAAAACAAGAAAGGGAAGAAAAAGAAGAAGAGAAAGAACGAAAATAAGGAGGAAATAATCGAGTCATTCAACATATAAAAAATAAATCGAAAAATAAATAAAGATATGCCGTACATTTCATTACCTCATGTATGTATATTATGTGGTTGTTTTGTCCTGTCTGTGTATGGTTGTGTGTCTCTCTGTTTGTATGTGTGTCTGACTGGCTTACTGTCTGTCTGGGTGGCTGGCTGGCTTACTGTCTGTCTGGGTGTCTGTCTGTCTATGTGGCTTAGATATTATTATTATTATTAAGTTGGCATCAGAGGCAGGATACATAGGAAGGATTCTATAGTGGGAGTCCTTCGTGTGTATATATAGGCTGTAGGATTGCGTTACCACCTGACCTGACCTAATACCCGACACCTCTGCCGTTATATGACCCATTCCTAGTGTGTGTGTGTGTGTGTGTGTTTGGTCCATTCATGCCCGCGCTCTTCACCTTCTATTGACAGGCTTTCCTTTTGACCTCTCGAATGAATGTCTCTATTTTTTTTTTTCTCTCTCTCTCTCTCTCTCTCTCTCTCTCTCTCTCTCTCTCTCTCTCTCTCTCTCTCTCTCTCTCTCTCTCTCTCTCTCTCTCTCTCTCTCTCTCTCTCTCTCTCGCGATGCAGGTGGAAAACTATCTAAACCGCGAACTTAAAAAGGAAATTGAGAGAGAGAGAGAGAGAGAGAGAGAGAGAGAGAAGAGAGAGAGAGAGAGAGAGAGAGAGAGAGAGAGAGAGAGAGGAAATCGAAAGACATTAGCCAATACATCTTGATTCAGTATATCCTTCGCCATGCACACACACACACACACACACACACACACACACACACACACACACACACACACACACACACACATACACAAAGTTAGAGAGGGGAGAGGGAACTTATTGGCCGAGGAAGTGGTGATAATGTGTGTGTGTGCGTGTGTTTGTGTGTGTGTGTGTGTGTGGTGGTGGAGGAGGAGGAGGAGGAGGAAGAGGAGGAGGAGGAGGTGATATTATTGAAGGAGGAGGATTGCTAGGAATTTCAAAAGATACGTAAATAATATCAGACTTACTCAAGGAGGAGGAGGAAGAGGAGTGGAAGGAAGAGGAGGAGAAGAAGGAAGAGTGAAGAGGAGGGAAGAAGGAAGGAGGGAAGGTAAATTAGGTCGTGGTGAGGCAAGGAAAGAGGAGGGAGAAGAAGGAAAAGAGGAGGAGGAAGAAGAAGGAAGAGAGGAGGAGGAGGAGGAGGAGGATGAAGAAGGAAGAAAGGAGGAGGAGAAGGAGGAAGAGAGGAAAGATTTAGGATGTGGAAACAGGAATTGAAAAAATATAAAAATATATAAAAAAAAACATTAATGGGAACTAAATCTCTCTCTCTCTCTCTCTCTCTCTCTCTCTCTCTCTCTCTCTCTCTCTCTCTCTCTCTCTCTCTCTCTCTCTCTCTCTCTCTCTCTCTCTCTCTCTCTCTCTCTCTCTAATCCACAGAAAAGGGTAAAAAAAAGTTTCTAAACCTTACACACAAAATAGATAGACAGATGGAAAAGAAGAAAAAAAATCGATCTCATAAGTTACCATCAGGAAAGAAAAGATAATATTTTTTTAATTATTTGTATTACTGTATTATTATTATTAATTTTTTTGTTATTATATATTAGACTTAATATTTCCTGAAACTAAAGATAAAAAGAAAAGAAATTAATAAAATAATAGACACAGCATTAATTATATTGAAGGTCAACGCACGCAGCACAAAAACACACACACACACACACACACACACACACAACCACACACACACACACACCCACACACACACACACACACACACACACACACACACACGGGATAGATGTAGATACAGAGACAGGACCATACGAGTGTAGCTCAGGCCCTGTAAAACACAACTAGGTAAATACACACACCACACACACACACACACACACACACACACACACACACCAACCACACCCACACACCACAACACACCCCACACACACACACACACACACGCGGCGCGCGCACCACCCCACGCGCGCGCACTCACACACACACACCACACACACACACCACCCCACACACACGGGATAGATGTAGATACAGAGACAGGACCATACGAGTGTAGCTCAGGCCCTGTAAAACACAACTAGGTACACACACACACACACACACTGTTGCCCTTATTACTAAACATACAGGTAGGGGCAGGTAAGGCCATAGTAGTATAGGTATAGAAGTGGTGTGGTAATGGCCCTTCAGGTACACAGGAGGAAGGAGGAACCAGGTACTGAGAGAGAGTACCTTAGTTAGCTGTATAATGAGGTAGTGGTGGTGGTGGTGGTGATTGTAGGTTAGTGGAGATGAGGAGAGAGAGATAGACAGACAGACAGGAAACAGGAATGATGTGTGTGTGTGTGTGTGTGTAGGAGGAGAAGGAGGAAGAGGAGTGTTTTCAGGAATATGGGAATGGAGGTAATAGGAGGAGGAGGAGGAGGAGGATAAATGACCCCGTAAAGAAAGAAAGCCTACGTGGAGAAATGTGAGAGAGAGAGAGAGAGAGAGAGAGAGAGAGAGAAAGAGAGAAGTAAGGAGGTAAATTTCTATCTTTTTTATTCCTTCCTTTCTTTATTACTCGTCCTCTTCCTCCTCCTCTTCTTCTTTTTTTATTTACTTCCTCTTTTTTTCTGTTTCCTCGTTCCTTTGTGATTTTTTCCTCCTCCTCCTCCTCCTCCTCCTCCTCCTCCTCCTCCTCCTATATCAACATGTTCAAGGAAAAAGAGAGAGAGAGAGAGAAAGGAGATAGACATGAAGGAGACAAGACATGGTGACACACACACACACACCACACACACACACACACACACACACACACACACACACACACACACACACACACACACACACACACACACACACACACACACTCGAGTCCTTCAAATGTCAGCTAATTCGCAAACTCATTTAATTATACCCATCCCCACCACCATCACCACCTTTGGGATCCTCACAAAACAACACACACACACACACACACACACACACACAAAACACACACACACACACACACACACACACACACACACACACACACACATGGGGGCGCACCCAGGATTTTGTTTCGGTGGAGGGGGTTCAGAATTATTTTTTCGCCAGCTAGTCTAATAAACCTGCGCCAGATTTCTCGATAGCCGCTGGATGGTACATTTTTTCCGCCCTCAGCTGATTCCCTTTTCAGGCCTTATTTCTTATTTCTGCAACAATATTTCTGCTGAAGCAATAGTTGTGGCAGTGTTAGAGGCTTGTGCAAGGCATTACGTGAAGCATAAGCGCCACCAAAGCAAGGTACAGGTGTACACGTACAGGTCACATCGCTAGAACTTGTAATATTTTTTTGCTTTAACTGACTGTTAGTGTATTCTGATTTCTTACAAGGAAGCACATTTCGGGAACATATACGATGTTTCTCTCTCTTTTTTTTTTTTTTTCATATACTCCTTCTCTCTTTCTTTTTCACATATCCCCTCTCTCTCTCTCTCTCTCTCTCTCTCTCTCTCTCTCTCTCTCTCTCTCTCTCTCTCTCTCTCTCTCTCTCTCTCTCTCTCTCTCTCTCTCTCTCTCTCTCTCTCTCATACCCCCACTCTCGCTAAATAATGCCTGTCTTTTTTTCAATTGCTCCTATACTTCCATAGTTTTTTTCTCTCCTACTCCTCACACACACACACACCAGCAAACTGCACACACACACACACACCAGGACGTGTTTTAATCAACTAATCTTCATATCTTATAAGAACTAAACTTATTAATGAAAAAAAAATCAAGATTCCAGCATTTGCGAAATGAAAATATGCTTACGACGTCTAATTTTCCACTCTATAAATTAGGAGTTATGGATGGGAGGATGCGCGTGTGGGAGGCAGCTGGGAGGAAAAAAGGGAGATTTGGAGGAAAGGGAGGGAGGGAGGAGATTTGAAGGGAGGGAGGGAAGGAGGCTGGGATGAAAAAAAAGGGAGATTGGAGGAAAGAGAGGGAGGGAATGAGGAAGGGAGGGATGAAAGCCTTTATTGCAATCGTCTGCATGGAAGCTGCGAATAACGGGATGAACGGAATGCATAGTGCGTGCAAGGACACACACACACACACACACACACACACACACACCACACACACATACACACATACACACACACAACACACACACACACACACACACACACACACACACACACACACACACACACACACACACATACACATGTGCACACGCTGAAACCTTCTTCGTCATCATAAGTATAGCGTGACAATGGGGCACACACACACACACACACGCA